>JAKUBE010000681.1:0-16374 GCA_030674755.1 Metschnikowia henanensis | reverse complement strand
TGGGCCGCGTGTTTGCAGATGGCACGGACGAGTCTGGATCCGCGTCAAAATACGAGGAGTTCGCATGGGGGGTTAGTTTGAGCGGCGACGGCACAAACTCATCTTCAGAGCCGAGCTTGAGTTGCGCGGGCAACGACTGGCGTTTGTAGGAGAGAGCTCTTTCCTGATTATTGGGCGGCGAAAAGGGCCTTGCAGTTGAGGCCGTCAGCGGAAGAACCGGCGCGTTTGAAATAGCGTTTGAGTTTGGGGTAGGTGCCGGAAACCGAAAGCCCGGCGAGAGATCGAGAAAATTCTGCGTTTCGGTTTTTATGGGCGACGACGATGCAAGTGCATGGTTACCTGGTAAGTCGGTTAGCGAGCTGAGAAGGTGCGTGCCATGGACGCTACCCTCGGAATCAGAATCCGAGTGCAAATCGGGGTAGAATTCCTGGTTTGCGGTATGGGACAATTCTGGAGAGGCGTGGTTTTGCGAACCTGGCGGATTTTCACACAGTGTTTCTGACAATGTCTGTGATATTTGTGGCAAGTCATCTGACTCCAGGTGCTTGTCCTGGTTGCTCAGTGGGTGCAAATTAGGTCCCAGACCTGGGTGCGACTTTTGGTGCGCCTTCTGGTGCAAATTCTGGTGCAACTGCGGACCTGGCCTTATATTGGCCTCTGGACATTCATACGATTCCGGGCCCAAAACGGAGCCGCTCTGGTCAGAAAACCCAGAATGTCTCTCTAGACTCTGCATAGACGGCGAAACGCCCGCAGAAGCGCTCTCGATTAAAATGTCCCGCTCCTTGGTCAAGAACTCGATCTGGCCGATCAACAACGCCTTCAGGTTTTTCTCTAGCTCGTAATTGCTCTGCAACGCCTTGTAGCTTTTCGCCAACTTCAGGTGCGTCTCGTCGTGCTCGGCGGCCACGTGCTCGGCCACACGCTGCTCGTGCTCGAGCTTTTCCTTGAGCCGCAAGTTCTGCCGCTGCAGCTCGTCAAGCGACTCTTTATATAGACGCAATTCCTGCCGATGTAGTTCGGCTGTTTTGAGGCGCTCGTCCTCGAGAGTCCGCACGAGCCGATCCTGGGCGGCCGCCTTCTTTGTAAGCTCCTCCACGAGCGTGTTTTTCTGTGCTAGCGCCTGCTCCAAGTGCTGGAACTCCATGGTTTTCGCCGAAAGCTGCGCATATAGATCTGCGCATTGTCTTTGTAACGCGAGCTCGTGGCTGGCGGGCTTTGACGGGCTCGTTTCGGGCGAGGCACCCAGAAATCTGCCAAATCTAGGAGTCCGTGGGGTCCGTGGGGTCCGGGGGGTAGGTGCCACTTTTTGTCCATTGGGCAGCTGGGCCAAAATCGACATGTTTCTGGGGCTGTTTTCGGTTTTTGCGCCGGTGGGGTGGTTACCTGAAATGTTGCCTGTCATTGACGGACGCAACGGCGACCTCGCGGCCCGCGAAATTCTGGAGTTTTCGTCCCTTGGAGGAAACTCGTGCTCGTGAATAACCGCGTTTGTATCTCGAGTGCACTCAGTGTTCATTGTGACTGTGACTGTGACGAAAAAATACTCTTTCTGGCTTTTTTTTGGGGATTTGTGACTTTCACTGTAGATAGAGTTTTAGAAAAATCGAGCTTTTTATTTTTGAGAAAGAATTGCCGATTGTGACGTGGGACAAATAGCTGCTCGAGCAGTGAGCAAAGGCTTATACTCAGAATGCAAACTGTCTGCGATTGGCTTTATGACTTTTGCTCCCGAAAATATATTTCACGAGTTCAGGGCTGCAGCTCCGTTCAGAAGTAGAGAAGAACAAGATTCCAACGAAAAGGTCTGATTCCGTGCGATGCAGAAAGTATGGGCCTTGTCCTTATGTTTGTATAAACGAATGGCTATGGTGGGAGAGGACAAGAGGCCAAGAAAGAAGGGATCTGCGGAATCTGCTGCAAGATGATTCCCGATTGAAATGGCTGGAAGACAGTTGGCTTTGGCACTTAGATGTGATGTTTGATTTGAAAGCAAGCGCAACTCAAAATAAAGTCTTTTTTGGAGAACGACTGAATGTTTGTTTGGCAGATTGCCAGGTATCGATGATAGTGGGAAGCTTTTGGCGAGTATATGCAAACAGAAAAGACGGAGGCAAGAAAAAAGATACAAGGAAAGGGTGGAGTGTTACGAGACTACAGCAGCAGTGGGGTGTGGCCCAAGGGGCCTGAGCGAAAATCCTCCCGGATCGGGAGCGTAATTGTTGGTGTTGGTATTTGTTGATTTGTTGATCATCGTGACAAATTAGGAAATAGGCCTGCATCGGGACGCGCGACTGAGCGATGGTCTTGTTTTTTTTAAGGATGGGTCGGCTCCTCTTTGGGTGGCGGAGTGCATAGTGCGCGGGCAAGTGTCCTAAAAAGCCAAAAACGTCTCAAAACAAAAACCAGCTCCAGCTAGCGTCTCGACCATTGTGCAGGCTTGTATGAGCAGGTAATTTATAATAGACATCAGGATAGATTGGATGTGGAAGTAGAAAAAAGAGTAAATCTGATTTAAGGCGAGGTTTCAGCACAGAGCGGAAAAAAGGAGAAGAAGGGAAAAATGGCTGCGTCCATCAAATATCTTATTCATTGTGTGCTGAATTAGATCTTGCGACCGACTATTGTCTAAAAAGTCTTTACCAAAATTCGGGTGTAGATCTTGTAAAGCTAACGCATCATGCTCAATCAGCAAAATGAAAAAGGGTAAATGTAGAAAAGCTGAAGTAAATCAGGGTTACGAATTTTTCGGCAATACGATCATCTAGCTTGAATCATTCTCGCCTTCAGCTACTGAGGTGCAAATTTGTTTCCACTAGCTCAGACGCAATTTTTGTTAGACTTCTTATTCGTAATTATTGAGGCATTAAGGGTGACCTTGTTGATTCTTGTATTTTTGGCTTCAATCTGGGCGAGGCACAGAGGGGAGTTTTTTTTTGAAAGGGAGTTTGAGCCTTGAGGTGTGCCATTCTAAGATTCAATACCCCTACCTCACTTGATTTCGAATCAAAGGCTAGCTAGTACTAGTTGAACGACCACTGTCTTTCTACCTTTATCGTGTTTTCAGACTGTTCAAAGAAAAAAAAGAAAGGAGACTTTTACTGTTCATATGTCGATCACGAATGAAGTCTGAGTTCCATGGTGGCACAGAGGTGAATTGCGAGATCCAGTGTTGCGAAATCTAGGAGGAGGAATTCGAAGACTTACTTGCCTGAATTTCGCTTTTATTCAGCAGGCAATTACTTTCAAAAAGCCTGGCCCGACTTAAGAATAAAAGAAAACAAGAAGGAAAGGAAGAAGAAATTGAGACTTTTGAAAGTGCAAAAAACCAGTTACGGCAACTCACATGTGGTGTTGAGAATCCCATATATTTCTCAGTACCACCTCAAAGAACAAAACACAAATTATTGCTGAAATCCCGTCATAGAAGAAGCTTCACAGAGAGAGGAGGGGAGCTAAAGAACTACGCGCCACGTCACTTTCCACAGTTTCCTTATCGCCAGTCGAATAACCGAGGTTTCGGGGTGATTCAATTAGGTGATTTACCTAGCGGTGTAGGACAGTGTCACTTTATTGACGCTCGATAAATGCTGGTTGGCCTCAGTATGTATAAGCAAGCCCGAAGTTATACCGTAAAAAAGTTGGAAATGGCAAGATATTTCTGGAGCATCTCGAAGATAAGGGTATCTCTTTGTTTTGCGGCACCCAATATAGTTACTACCTATTATTTTGATTAGCTGAAGAAAACCAGGGCTATTGAGCTTGCATGCCACAAACCAAAAGAAGACAAGTGCATCATAGTTCGTTGAGGCGCCTAAACGCTTTGTTTTTCTTAGAAGATTTAACCGTAAGTAGAACCTGAACCCAGATTAACGATCATTTAGTGCTATGTTCTCCACGGTGGAAGGACTTATGTGACTTCTTTACCTAGACAAATAAAAGCCTTCTTGTATCTGATACCGAAGTCTACTATATGCGGAAGTGTCGATCCTAAATTAGAGTATTTTACCAATAGGCAAAGTCCCACGAAAGCATGATCTGCGCCAAATTCGACTGTAAATCATCGTTTTTCTGCCCCTTCGCGGTTTGAGTACTTGAAAAAAAAAGCTTACCATGAGGAAGAAAAATGCACACCTGAACATAAGTTGTCTGTTATAATGGCCTTACTAGGAATTTTGGTTCTCTGTTTGAGCCCTAATTAAAGTGCGAGCATTTTCTCCGAAGTTGGACTCGGCCCTAGACCGGGGTTTGTCTCGGCCCGGCGCGCCGAAAGGGCCTCCGCACGATTTGCATTATCGGGCCTATCGATTACGCGAACAACGGCCTGGATTCCGATCCATGTACAGTCGAGGAATCTCGGCAGATCCCGAGGCGGAATATATATAAGCAAAAGCCACAGGGCTGAACCAGGATTTGGAGAGATTTCCGATTTACGAGGTCGAATCTAAATCAATCGTTCCTGATCTAGTGCCGACTCTGGTTTACTTTTATAAAATAAACTAACCTGTCCGGTCTCATACCTCACGCCTCATTATACCAGCCGCGTTATCAGTGTACCGTTGATTCTGCCAAGTCCACAATACCCAACACCTTTCAGACTTGACTTCAACAGTATTTACCACAAGTTGTCAGCATACTACTCTTCTACTGACAACTCCAATCAATACCTTTCCATCCCCATTTCCATCACTAAGCAGGTCCCCCATTAACAATGACTAGCGTCCTTTCTGAACCTGATTTCAAGCAGCAGATCGTGCTCAAATATACCGACGTGGTCGGCGAGAAGCTTGGCGGGTGTGTGGAGGCGTGCTCCGACGAGTGGTTTGCCGCTGCAGGAAACTTGATCAAGCCAAAGCCGCCCGTTCGTGACGCGACTCGTTTTACCCATGCGGGCGCCTGGTACGACGGCTGGGAGACCCGCAGACACAATGTGGAAGAGGCCGACTGGGTCGTTTTGAAAGCGGGCGTTGCGCTGGCCCGAATTGCCGGCTGTGAGGTCGATACGGCGTATTTCAACGGCAACCACGCGCCATATATATCTGTAGAAGGCGCCGATTTCAGCGCCTCGGCTCCGCCAGCGGACTGGGGCTCGGCGGCTATCCAGTGGGAGCCTGTGCTTGACAAAACAGAGTGCGGGCCCTCGCAAAGACACTTCTTTGTGCGCCAAAACGGGGCCACCGAGAAATCCTACACCCATTTCCGCTTGAGAATGTACCCCGACGGCGGGATTGCGCGGTTCCGCTTGTACGGCGTCGTGGTGCCCGTTGCCCCCGAAGACAAATGTGCGGTGGTCGACTATGCGCTGGTCAAAAACGGCGGCGTGGCGGTGAGTGTAAGCGACCAGCATTTTGGCAGCGCAGACAACCTCCTTTTGCCCGGGCGCGGCCACGATATGTCCGACGGCTGGGAGACGAAAAGACTGCGGACGCCAGGCCACGTGGACTGGGTTGTGGTGAAGTTGGGGGCACTTACGCTGATCAGAAATATTGTGGTGGACACTGCGCACTTCAGAGGCAACTTCCCGCAGAAAATCAACGTGAAAGGGTTCCGGGGCGCTGTTGCTCCTTCGTTCGACTCGGACAAATGGACGCTTTTGGTGCCCGACTCGAAAACCGGGCCCGATGCCGAGCACCAGTACGAAGTCTCCGAGTCGCTGCCTTTCACGCACGTGCTCTTGACCATCATCCCCGACGGCGGGGTCAAGCGGATCCGGGTCAACGGATGCATAGCCGAGGAGTAGCGGTGCCTTTGTTGGTGTATTTTTTTTAGAGATTGGGGCGGTTGTGTTGGCCATGTCTTGGGCTAGATGGTGTGTATTAGTATCGCTTTTGTTCTAGCACGAACAAACCCCATTTAGAAATTCAGGCAGTATAGACAATGAGAAGTATGAGAAGCTACTATAAAAAAGAATATCAGAGTGAGATGGGATGAATCTCGCCAATACACTGCTAGTGTTGCGTATTCCAATGGTCTATCGTGAAATTTATTATCGTCGGGGCCATTGCTAAGGCTTTGCATTAGTGATTCAGAGACAAGATCATGGTGAACTAGTTTTCCTATAAACGATATTTACGGAAGCATGAACCACGAGGAGCTTCCAGGACTGCAAAACAGCTCTTATTATTTACAACAAATCCAGGTTGTGACCCCCATCAAAAGCGGCTCTTATATGCTCGGAACGGCCGTGTCTTGTACCGACCGTACTAATATTGAATAGTTGACTTTGATATCGCTAAATTTTTGAAAAAAGAATTACCAAAAACCTGGGCCCTCACTACTTTTTGGTTACCATTCCTAGGAAAGAGGTACCAATTTCTAGGTATTAAATAACATCTCCTAATAGAATTTGAGCATGAATTGCTGTTCGCTTATTGAAGTATCAATGTCCCTCACAAACTAAGTGTTGCGGCCTTTGAAAAAACGTGAGAAAGTATATTACATGAACAGGATGCGTGCAAATATGCTACTTTTATGTGCTATTTGATTAAAGATGAGGTTGAATATGAGATTTGCGAGCTCAAAAGGATGTAAGAAGAAATCCTTATATTATCCACCTGGTAGGAATCTGGAAATAATGTTAGATGCACACTCTACCACAATTTCAGGTCTCAGTTACTCTCCTTGAACAACCCCTTGGAGTACAGCGTAGCACTTGTTGAGATTTTAGCAATGGACCAAACGCACCTTTTGCTAAGGCAGGTTTAAGCACAGTCGCCATACATCAAAATGGTGGGGTGATATAGTAGTATTGAGAAATGGCTTTTACGGCTTATCTGGTCGCTCGCTCAAGATTCTCTCAAAGTGAACAAAGTCGTGTATGTGCCGAGCTATATCTAGATATATTTACTTTGGAAATTAATGTATTTCTTAGCAGAATTCAATATAAGGAGTTCATCAAAAAAGACTGGTTCTCTTCATTGAGAGGGCTCAATCTTCTGATCTGATTTGGTGCTCTGTGCTCCATGCACATAATAAAAACAAGCGCCCAAAGCGTTGGAAACCAGATATAAAATTGCACTATCCCAGGGCGTGAACACAAGAATTGTTCTTTACTTAAGATAGAGAAGACCAAAAGCACGTGTCTGAAAAGAGTGAAAAAGCAAATTTACATACAATATTGGCGTTTGAAACGTCATTTGGATCCAATCAGACTTGAAACAACCCCTCAGCTTGAGAGACATGGAATTCAGAGACTTGCTGCATGAAATCCGGTGAGTGGATAACATAGCAACGACTTTTTCCACAATAAATACCTTTAAATTTGCATTGAACGACTCTGAGGTGCGTGCCATTTACGCCAGAAGAAAGTACTTGCAGCCAGAGGCGTTGTGTTTATTGCGTTGCACCCTTTTTTAAATGAGGGCTGTTTGGTGAAAATCTCATTTCTCTTTTCGCCTTGAAAATTTATAATAGCTTTCCAATCTGGCAACTGTTGCTGCGAGTGGCTTTTGTCATTCACTACAAGACTACGAAAGCGAGTTACAAGTAAAAAAGTCAGTAACTCTTCTGTGCTATTTGGTGTATCAAAGAACGCCCTGATCATGATGAAGAACAAATAGCAAACGGGCTTTGTTTATTCTTTTCAAACCGATGCCTCTGCCAAATCAAAGGAGGGGAACGCAACAAAGGCAGGGAAGTAATCGAAGACAATCTTTTAGGGTTAGGATTCTCTGATCTTCGAACTCCAGGTTCAAGATTCTTGCTCAAATTGCCATTGTCTCCTATTTCACTGGGGAGGAGTTGCATTTGTAGGATCTCCACCTTTTGCTGTTTTTGGCTATGTATAAATGTGTCCTGTCACTTGACGCATTTTACTACAAAAAAAGATAGTCCTTCCTTCCCCTCCACTCTACTGCAAAAGATAGCTAGGAAAAATAAAATTTTGTGGAACGAGAAAGTCGCGAGCTGTCGTCCAGGCATTGTACGACTCACAATGAATAAACGCCTGAAAGGCTGCTGTTGTTCATTTTGGAGGCTGGAATCTGTCCTTGATGTATGATGCGCTTTAGTCAAATCAAAGTCGCTGGGAATATTCGGTCGTTTATCTAATCCTAAAGGTATCGAACATTAAGTAAACACGAAGTTAACCCAGAGTAAATATAAAGTGAAAGGTGTAGCCATCACAAAGAGTTCAGCCTACAAGTCCATGAATGCATTTGACGGTCTTTTATAACCATTAATGCAGAGTGTTCTCCTTTCAAAGCTCAAGGTTTCTGGTGAAACTCGAGAATTTAAGCCTTGATTCTCCCTGTAAACGACATTCAGCCCCTTTGCTCGGGCCGTGTAAGCCAAGTATTTACCAAACAATATTACCATTTATAAAGAAGTCCGCTTTTCCATCGCCGCTTTTCATATCTACATAGCTTCTTCAGCGCCACAATTTCCAATAATGAAGCTCTGTTTCGTCGTCGTTGTATGGGCCTCTACTCTTGCCTTGACAACTCCCGCAAATAAGGAGACTCTGGCACCAATAGCGACGTCCTGGCCAAGCAAAACTCTTCAGAAAAAATTCGTCGAGAGACAGTTTCCTGATGTCAGTGAGTATCGCATTGAACACTGGGATATTTATAAAAGTCCTTTTGAAAGCAGAGAAAATTACGAAGCCCGCATTGACCACTTGAATCAGCTGCTCGCTCAGGATTTAGGACTAAAATTACAGAAGATTAGCAATGGAGTCAGGAAGGCTGCCAGCAAATCTCGTGAGGATTTGGAACTATATCTCAAGTCAAGGGTGCAATTTAACGCTATCACTGAGCATGCCAAAAGTCTTGGATTTTCTCTAGTGAAAGGCTCCCACGTTTCTCTTTACAATGAATGCGAGTACTTGATTCAGAGGGCTTTCCGAGCTCGCGCCAGAATGTGTGTGGATGAAACAAACTCAGAGGAGTCTTGTCTTTACTTCCTGCCACAGAGATTTTTGAGACATGCCGAGGAGGTGCGCTCCAGAGTCTTTTCTGGGCAGCTCTCTTGGCAGGAGATTATGGAGGTCAGAATGCGTGCGGTCAATCTCTTCAAGGCTGGCAATGCATATTCTATCGAGCAAATGGGTTCAATTTGGCCACGCATATACCTTTCTATGGCTATTGAACATCTTGACAAGGAGCTCGACAAAATAGATCGAGAAATCGCTAGGTTGAGTGCACGATAATTGCAGGGCGTGGCGGAGACATCAGCGGTCTTGACTCTTTGCTTTGGTTTGGGGTTATAGGGAGCCTGAAGTTGATTGTCTTTTGATCTCTTAGAAAAGAGAGAGTCATCAGCGTAAACTAAAATATGCAGAGGTTTTCCTGTTCTACTCTAATGAGATCTTGTAGCCCTTCGGGTGGGTCATAACTCAATAATTGCAGGTAGGGATGGAGCGAAGGGAGTTTTGGCTCATTCTATTCAACATCTAAATTAGTGGACAGCCACAAAACGTCACACTAATAACAAGCAAGCCTAGCGTGAACCTTGATTCAAATACTGAATAGATTCAGAAGCTATATAAAGTCCCAAGCCACAGAAATCGAAAGCTGTTTTCGAAATCATAGGCCTGAACTAGTGAGGAAATTTCGAGAATCCGAGATTTAGGTGAATCTTGAAACACAACAACAGCGTGGTGGCTAATATCCTACGCTTAGAATAGAAAATAGTGAGATTTATAGGAATTTCCATTTAGTGTCATTGAAACGGTCTAGGATTGCATTAGGAGGAAATCTATATACCGAGGATCATTCTCCTGAAATAAGTGCGCCGCTGACGCTGTATTCTTTCCTTTTTTCAAGACAATTCGAAAAGGAATTATCGAGAACTTCAGTTTAAGGATCTTTCTTTGAATCTCTAGGAATAATCCAGCTCAAGACCTACAGAACTCGGTTTTGTTCTGGCCTGTAACTCGGGCTGGGGCCTTATAATCTTTCTGATATCCAAGAAATTCCCCAGCACATTACGAGTAGTTTACGATGGCCGAAAAAAGGTTAATCGAGCTGACTTGAAGATTTATCACACAGGGAAAGATGTTTCAGAGTAAGTCTAGCACTTATCTCCCACAAAGATCTCATATTAATTACACGTAGTGCGTAACTTCCTATCAATAATAACAATGTTAGGGATGGCTTTTGATCATGAAATTTTTGGGACATTCTTTATGTATTCAATCAGTTTAATCAAAGGCTCTCCCCAATAGCTGGACATTCACGAGAAACTAGCTGACAATGGTGACAATCGGCTTAGCAATCATCGTAATTTTAAGAAAAGTCATTTTGTTATCCAAAAGAACACCAGCTGTGGGGTCCTAGACAGAAATATCTGACTAACCTATCGACAGATTGTACGGTGAAGTTTTCGGCAAAGTTAGACAAGAACATGGACAATCTGTGCTGTGACAGAAAGTCGAAATTTGAGGGCTACCGTTTCGTATTAAAATCCAACAGATCTAGGAAGCCAATTGGTCGATTGCACGTATTTCCCCGTTCACCAGGCTTTACTGTGTAAGATTACAGCCATTCGAAGTCTGCCCTGCCCCCTTCATGATAAGGTTCTTTGAGCGTCAACACCCTGCTGAGCGCAAGAATCGTTTATGAGAATCCAGCTCAAAGCTGACATCAAGGTTGAGGAAAACCTTATCGGTTTTTATTTTCGAATGAGTACTGCTTTTGATCTCAAACATATCTAAGCACGGGCACCTAGCTAGGTACACGTCTTCTTATATCACTGTTTTCAGTAGTTCGTGATCCATCGTTTAAAATCGTATCCAACCTCAGTGAATTCTATGAACACAATTACGAAGCTTTTATCTTAGTAAATACGACCATAATTCGTATTTACGACGATTCTTGCATCAACGCATTGGACCATGTAAAAACCTAGGTCGTTCGCAGCCGCGTCTACATATACTCCATTGCATCTGGCGAAAAAGAACGGTCTTCGATATTCTCCTAGAGAACGCCTGATACGACCATTTTGTTTCAAATTTATCTTTTACTCCTTCTCTTTCAGTATAGAGACTTTCCAAATTCCACCTTTTATGAAATTAATCGACGACACACAGCTCCAGGCATGCTTGTTTCTGCGCATCCCACCATCTGACTTTATGGCCCACGATATATCCCGGATTTTAAGCGAAGAGTCTCAAAAAAAAGCCGTTGAAATTCTCCGGCGCATAGCGGAGTCCAACAGCTACTACGCCAGGCTATTTTTGGCCCGCTATGTGCGTGTTATCGAGCAAAAAGCCGCGGTTATCGATGAGCTTTACGAACTTTACTGTGACCCGCAGATTTTAAGCGCAACAGAATTGCCGCCAACCCAAACAGACACTTTGAAATATGCCATTGACGATTCGGGCGGATTTGCAGCCATCAGGGAAACGCCACGTGTCATTTCCGGCGCAGGAACAACAGGTCTAAGAACATGGGAAGCAGCGCTATACTTGCTGAACTTTTTCAGTACTTCCGCGCGAATAAAAGGGGTTTTCAACGGGATGAACGTTTTAGAGTTGGGCACGGGCACGGGTCTTGTTTCGCTCGCTCTATTGAAGAAACACAGTCTCCATAAGTTCGAGAGCATCACGTTGACAGATGGAGACAGTGCGCTTCTAGAAAAGTTGCCTGGGACATTTGCACTAAACGATCTAAAAGATATGTCTCGCGTCAAGGTAAGCCAGCTTATCTGGGGAGACCCGCTCCTTCCGCAAAACCAGAAAGTGGACATTGTAGTGGCTGCAGATGTCACATACGATGCGCTGGTGGTACCACAATTATGCGATACATTGGCGCATTTTTTTGAAAACGGCGCCTCGGTCGCGTATGTGGCTGCTACGATAAGAAACGAAGCTACTATTGCCGCATGGGAGGCTCAGCTCACGTCCAGATTTTCTTGGGAAGTATGTGATTCTATCGCTGACCCGCACTCCAGCGACTTGACATGCTGGTTTCGAAAAGGAACGCCTGAGATTAGAGCATATGAGATCAGGAGGTAGGTAAGGTGAGGGTATTGTTGTGGTTCTGTCGAAAGGAATTTATAGAGAAAAGTCATGGGGAAAAGTTATAGAGAAAAGTTATAAAGAAAAGTGATAGAGAAAGATTATGGAAAAAGGTTATAGAAAAAAGAAGTTTGAACGCGGTCATGAACAAATAATATATTGGGAACAAAAGCCCGGATTGAGATCTGCTCGTGTGAAATTTGTGCATTGGGTTGGTGAAAAGACCCGCTCTTTCTTTTTGAAGCTCGAGGCTCATTTAGTTCATATTGTTTCGCGTGTGGTAAATCAACATGGCTCTTTTTTGCTTGTTTGAGCTAAGGGTTCGTCTTTTCGAGTTCGGACTTCATGGCTTGAGTTAGTGGTTCGTCACAGCCTGTTGCGTAATTCTTGACTTAATACCGCTTGAGGTGAAAATCTTTCTTTCTAAGGACTGACGCTCGAAATTCACCCGGAGATGGAAAGTTCTTCTTGAAAGCTACTTGCTTATGCTCTCGATCTTGAAGGTGCGTCTCTGAAGAGGATGGGCTTTAAACTTGTACTTCCATTCAGCTTTAACTTATTCTTCCATTCAGCCGGCAGATCTGAATGAGACTTATTAAGTCCAAGGGAAAGGCGAGATGTACAATTTCGCTCTTCGCATGGAGTGAATTTGGGCAAGGCAGTTCATCACATACTCCCTGAAGTTTGATTAATTTGGTAATTAATGAAAAATGTTATTCTACTCATAAAAGTGACACTCCTGCTCTGTGTGAAACTTTAAATGAAATTCACCTCGGTTAGTGATAGGAACTCCTGTTGCCAAGAACAACAATGGAATTTGGATGGGGGATAAAATTCTTCGCTAATAAAAGGTAATCTCTTATTTGATTCATTCAAGTTTTGGCTCAATTCATAAAATTGCCGGGTTCTGCTCGTAACCTCCGTATTAGGCCGATGTCTAGACATCTGGCACTTTTTGATGTGAGCATTTAAAGGCACAACGGCTTTAGATGTCTGAGAAAAGAATCTGGTAAACATCTTATCCTTTATGTTTGCACTGGCTAACTTTTGTCACAGAAACGTCCTCAGAGTTGACCCCACTTCTCTTGATGCGTAGCGTGCAAAAAGGACACTTGCAACTATTCAAGCTTCTTCAATATCTTGATATCATCACAAAGCAGTTAGTTCAACTGAGTCGGAACGAATCTGTTTCGATACAACTTATGAGATTTGAACCCTGGAAATTTTAGACAAGAATTTAATACAAGTCAAATAATCAGGCATGCTTATAAAGCTCAGGCTATCCATCTATTTCAGTTCCATCTCACTTTTTATGCTATAAACACAAACTTAGTCTATGTAAGCCTGAAATAGCATATCCTTTATATCCTAAGGCGGGACTGGTCTGTGGAAAAGTCCTTGAATCACCTTCTTCTGAAGATTTACACATTATTGAAGCCAAAAAGTCCATAAAGAAGTTGAACTTCGTAAAATTTTTCGAACGATTTGAGCGCTTTTGCTTCAGTGATAAATCAGTGAAGTCACTCCTATAGGATATTTTTCGACTGGATTCTGTTGGGCAACTTGATACTATTCGATATTCTAATCACAAGTAAAAAATGTTATCGACTGCAGG
This sequence comes from Metschnikowia henanensis, assembly GCA_030674755.1. Classification (NCBI taxonomy): domain Eukaryota; kingdom Fungi; phylum Ascomycota; class Pichiomycetes; order Serinales; family Metschnikowiaceae; genus Metschnikowia; species Metschnikowia henanensis. The sequence continues at coordinate 2,800 of JAKUBE010000681.1, read as the reverse complement.
GCTTCCAACATTTATGATGCATTATTTCGCTCCTTAAAGCATAACGTAAAAAGAGAAGAGATTTGATGCAATAGACTTTAGTAGAAATACATTCTTGTTCTTTTTTGGCTGCAAAGTCAACTGTACCGCACCCTGGAGCATCATCTCAACATCCACCATCCAATAAAAACATAATATATTAACCTCTCACGAACACAAAATTGCATATGCGAAACCTAAAGATTCTTTAAGTATTGTCGAAATATGAAAATATGTCAGAGGCGTTAATCACGGATATTCAGAGCCAGACGTCTTAGCTGACCAGCACAGGGCCCGTCCGAGTACAACTTAGTTCCTGCATACAGCACCGCCCACCAGGGTCTGTCATTGGCCAATCCAGAGTGCGAGTCCGAAGCCAGTGAGCGAAAACTACAATTGGAAAAGCACGTCCCATAGTTCGAAAGTAACATTACCATGAAGAGCTACTCCACCCCTATCTTGAAGAACTATTGGCCTTTCGCCGTTGGTGGTATGTAATAGAGAAGATCCAAGGACATAGAGTTGAAATATCCGATTTGACAGGTGTATTCATCTTATGGACCGAGGCTATGTGATATCTGAACGAAGACAGGAATGGGTCAACTTCGATCTTTCTGAACGAAAAGTGATGCTGACTTTTGTTGATTAGCTCCGATAGATGAGAAATTGGTAGATCAAAAGAAGCGACAATATCAAGATCGAATACATTTTGGTGATACGAACTCAAGTTGAGGAAGAGAAAGACATCTGCTGGGCTAATACGGTCCATTTCAGGGTCGAAGATAATCAAGATATGATTAAGGGATTTAGAATTCATGAACGTTTCCAACTGAACATCTTCAACTGAAATTGTTTTCTCTTCGATCCAATTGGTTAAGGTTGTTCTTTACCTATCAGCCTATCTTCCAAATAGCCAGGGTATCCACTTGATTACAATGCATTTATTTTGAGAGTTCAAATGATCCTTACCCCTTGAATTCTTTTTCCCGAAGATGCTATTATTTTGAACGCCAATAACAGAGGTCTCATTCGCACCTTGACCCACTATCGCAAATACTAACTTCATCTAGCCGCCATCTCCCTTGGTTTGATCGCCAAGGCTGCCGAAGCCCTGCTGAACTCCGACGAGTTTATCAATGACCCAAGACACCCAAGATTCGCCAAGGGTGGCAAGTTCATTGACTTGGAGAAGAGAGACTAGGTGTGCTTCAGGCTACTAAAAACTATCACATAGTAAATGCACAAATCCAATAATCAAGTTATTAATCGAGTACATAGGTGAAAAATCGTAGTTCTTCAAGTATCCTTGGATTTCTAGCTTTTGTAGCTGTAACATACTACTTCAAATATATCTTTATACCTATAATAAGTTGTTTGGAGAAGGAAAGACATGTTGGCACGGAGGCTAGGGTGAAAACTGGTCGTATCGTTATGAAAAAAACGTTTTCTCTTTTTCCCTTTCTGAGTTGAAACCACCCTATCTTCATCAAGCCACACTTATATCACACTCAAAGCTGCTATTACTCTGACATTAAAGCGGGCTCTTAGGCCCAAACCTCCTAAAGTGACCAGAATTTATTCACGGGGGACTGCTCGTACATGTTCATAATAATGTATTGATAATGTTTATAAATATTGATAATGTATGTTCGTAAAGACTGATTTCAAAAACAATAAAGTGTAATATCCGACGTACCCCGACGTCGCCCCAAAAAATAACTAAGCCAGCCTCTGACAACCTCTCCTCTTGTATAACCGTACTGACCAAATCCCCGTGAACTAAAGAACCTCGATACTAAGAAAACCCGTTTCGTATCGTATCCGCGATGAAATATAAGCCCTGCTTATATATTAACGGGGCGTGACCGAAACAAGCCATTTCCGATAGTTTGACTGCAAAAACGTGTTCAGCAGCAACTTCTCCTCCACAAAAAGTGGCTTTTCATACGAGTACGAGGCGCTCAGTGGAAGCTGCAAACTATAATTATGTTCTCTTTCGCAGGGCGACGATGGCGAATGGCTCGTCATGCAGAACGAGCACTCATATAAAAGACCAGAAGAGGGCGATTCTTTTTCTGCTTCGAAAAGCGGGGAGTCGGCTTCGGCAGGCGTCAGCACATACTGGGTGTTCCACTCGGACTCCATATCGAGGTCGGTGTTGTCGACAAAATTCTGTGGCGCTGAAAAAGAATACATTTTGTGTGTTCTAGGTGTGATTGAATGCGGGTGCTGGGTGCTCTATTGCTCTAGGATGTGAGCACTGGAAGTAGCAGTAAAAGTACTGTAGGAAGCCAAAAAGGTATTCGGGCTTTGTAATAATGGAAGAAAGAGCAGAGTGAGAATCTGCTTGTCTTTATATATTTCGAAAGCTCTCTTGCTTGTCTGCTGTGGTTTGAACTCTAACGAGGGATTTATGATATTCGCTCAGTGCTAATAGGTGGTGCTGATAGGTGGTGCTAACAGAGTGCTGGTGGAAAAATCGCTCAAGAGAATGTGCGGCAATTTCTTCAGATAAAAGCCAGGCTGCTTTGGGAAATTCGCTGTGGTGTGTGCGGTGGTAAGCTGTGAGGCACTAGTAGGATAAAGATCTCTTCTCAAGTAGAGGAGATATTCGTGTTTGGTTGTGTTGTTGTTGGTAGAAAAAATTAAGACACGCTTCTCCGCATCCAAGGCCAGCCCTATATATATCGCACCCACGTTTTGCAGCTATGAGTAATTCCACAGTGCTCTCTAAGCAGGCCCTGCAGGGGGTGCTCCACATCGCAGGAGCTCGCGTAACCAC
>JAKUBE010000680.1:0-16472 GCA_030674755.1 Metschnikowia henanensis | reverse complement strand
CGTATGTCCAAGAATTCACGCATTTTGTGCTCACTTACGACGCTTACCAGAACCTCAACCTTTACATTGATGGCGAATATAGCGAGTCGATTCCGTGCTCGGCCATTTTTAAGGCAGATATCCATTGGAACAAGCTCTATATTGGGGACCCGCTGGAGTCGGCCGACCATGACGAGCCAAACATTAACATATTCTTCAAGCGAGACTTGTTGGTGAAAGATCTTGTGGTGATGGACCTCGCGTGCACTTTCGAATGGATAAGTCTTTTTTTCTTCTTGGGGATCGGCTATGACTGGTCCCAGAAAGAATTCCTGGAACACAACATTTTCGGGTTTTTGGACCATATGCCGAGACAGAACTACATCTTGATGAGCTATCGTGCGGCAGACATCCTCAACTCACGTGGCCAGCAGGCGCCATATCGAATAGACGCTCGCAATACTCACGCCCTGTCACAGAAAAGCAACGTATCTTCAGGGGGCGCCTTGCCAAGCAAAGCGGAGATAGTCAAGCTTTTGGCCAGAGCCAAAATCACAACCGCAAACTTCCTTTTCGATATCAACGATGTGCACTTCATCGAGTTTGTGGCCAAGTCTAAGGGGCAGGCTATCATCTACCATCAGTTCAATGCATTCGGAAACTCTCTATATTGCTGGGGAGGCTCGGGCCTTCTTCTCTCCATGATTGAAAGGGTAATGAAGGACGAATATAGCGACCCGCGCGACCGTGATATTTTGTTTTTTGAGGCCCTGAGGTTGCTCTTGACGTGTTTAAAAACCAACCCAGAAATACTTATAGATTTCGAGGTCAGTGACGGGTACTGGGCGCTTGCTCTGTTGATTGACTACTACAAGTCAAACTACAACCCAGACTTGCATCTCGAAAACTGGGCCGAGTACCAGGCTGCGAAGAACATATCGAGAGATGTACTAAATCCCCAAGCATTTGAGGGCAGCTACTTGAACATGCTCATAAGTTTTGCCAGCACCAGCCTCGGTCTGGGTTGTTTCATTTCCAACACCTCTGCTTTTCAAATCTTGGTGCTGAACTTCGACATTTTCTCTGGCACTTCCAGTCTCCCAAATCTCCAAAGTCATATTCTCGACTTACTGATGTCGGATAGATACAGGCTCTACAACACAAAGGAGCTTGGAAAGACAAAGGTGTTGAGAAGGCTTTTGCAGCACATCAAATTCTGTCTTATCGAAGCTGTGAATGAAGAGAAGATCAAACAATTAACTCAAATTCTTGCGACGTTGGTCAAGATTGAGATCTCTGCTGAGTCCATCAAGTTAATCTCGAGCTTCGTGCTTTTTGCCCTTTACAATGACTCCACTAAAAAACACTCGCAACAAGCTGGTCTCGATGCTTTGCTAGCTTTGACAAGTACACTCTGTGGCTCTGCTTCGTCTGTGAAACTGCTCAAGAAGTTTTCGCGTTCCATCTCGATACACTGGATTTTACTTCTCTTGGATTTTGAAGGCGACAACACCCATCTTTCTGCAAAGGTGGTGTGCTGCGCAATAGCGCTTTTATCGAAATTTTTGAGAGTGCTTGGTCTGCACGTAATCAAGCGATTCTTCCGAGCTAACAAGGGCATCAACGTGTTGAGCTATTTTTTACAAAACTGGTGGAACAATGATAACGTTGTAAGCGTTCTCTTCATGAACAGTCTCGGGATTGACAATGGGCATTACGGGTCTAGCATTCCCACGTTGCCAGAACTTGTGAAGAACAAGCGAGTTTTACGACCTTCTGAAACTATCATAATCCCAGATCTCATTTACCTTTTGAATAAGCTTGCGTTGACGGGCGTTGTTCGATTGGCACAGAAACAAGGTAAGGTGTTGAGTACTCCCAGCTCACCTATACGAAGCCTTCTGACGAGAGCCTCCGTGAACGATCAAATCTCAGAATTGTCGTTTGATATAATGCATTATCTCAACCAGATGGCTGACATGATTGAATTTGGCTATGCCGAATCCACCACATTGGAAGCTATTTTCTTGAGCAAAGAATGGCTCGAAGGCTCTCTCGAAATTATTGCGCATTTGAAAGTTCTCCAGGAGAGCTCGCATCCTACATCACAAGTCAGGGCCAATTTCGAGGCTTGTGTGACCAGATATGTTTCGGTTTTGAGTGCTATATTCATTTCCATGCTTTTAGATGTCAAGAAAATGCTCAGTACAATGAGATCTCTCAGCGACATCACCAAGAAATTGATGATTGACGTCATTTTCCCCAGGATTTTTGTCCACATAAATGGCTTTCTTTGTAACTGCAACTTCATATTCAAAGAGGGGGAATTTGTGAAAGGCGCCACTGAAATTCTCGACATTTATCACAACGAGTTCTTTCTTCAAAACTACTATATTAGTCGAGGAAATTTGACCTCATACATAACCTGTCTAGTGGCTATCATCGAGACAAGCGACCCCAAATCAAGCTTGACGCACCATCTCGGACCCCAATTGGGGCACGCTTTGATCATGCAATTGTCAACAATATCTCATACCTCGGCGGATGCGGACGAGTTCGATGAGAGTCTTGAAAACAATTTTGCCTACGACCTAGATGAGAATGTCAAATTCTGTCTTAACAAGCAAATGCTTATTCTACAACAACTGGTATTGGATGATTCCTATTTGCGCATGACTATAGAGCTCATCATGGGAAATTTCTTGAAATTACCGCCACATAAGCAGCTTGAACTATCTGAGCACACTCTCAACTTCTTGAGATCAGCTATTGTGATGAGAGAGGACGATTTCGAGAAAATCAAGATCCAGCTAACTCAAGTGAGTGACTATCAGAACTCCAGTGGCATATTAACTGATTTTTTCACGTTCTTAGCCACTCACAATGACGAGGAAACCGTGAAATACATTCAAAAGTTCCCCACGATCAAACACATCTTCAACAAAAACTTTCATTTCAGACTTAGCAAGTTGAGAGACATCGGACAGATAAGTGTGCTTGAAATGATGCTGGTAGTCATAAATAGTGGCGGTCATCTTGGAAATGCGAACAATGCTCAATTACAGAACTTTGACAAAGATTGCCAAACTCTAAGGGCGGCTACCATTTCGCAGGAAGTGATGAAATATAATCGGGAGCTCCAAGATATACACGAGAACACCCAATTTCATTTAACTTCATATGGCCTTCTCAAGACAGAGGTGCATCGGGTACTCCATGAACTGCCCATCAAAAACACCGATTTGATACTCGACTACATTGAAGGAGCGAATAGAATGAGGATGTTACTTGTCTGCGAAGACCAGTTGCCAGATTCCGAGAAGCTAAGCTATGCCATGAAAGTGCCAATGAAAAAGCTCGACACTGCTCATATTGGAGATGCCACCAGCTTTTCACTCGAGTCTGTATTCTCCGCATTTGGGATTCAAGACTCCATGTTCCCAGACTCAGCCAATCTGGAAGTTGACTTGAATGAATACGAGGAGATCGATGAAAATGGAGATTTTTGCAGCAGCGTCAAGGTACCAAATGAGGACCGCAACAGAAAAGTGCTCCGCAGTCTCTACCTAGGTGATCAGATCCAGGCTTTGTATAACGTGTCCAAAGTTAATGGCTTAGACGCCGTAGAAAGCTTGATGATTTTGGGGTTCAGTCATCTTTACTTCATTGAAAACTACTTTCATTGTGCAGATGGCAATGTCGTTGACTTGAATGAGGCGCCGCTCGAATTGAGAGACCCTTATTTACAGTTCATTAAACCACAAGCTTCGGAAAATCATGGAGATCACACATACCGAATCAAGACCTGGAGTTTGAAGAGCTTTGCATGTGTATGCAAAAGGAAGTTTTTATTGCGAGACATTGCTCTCGAGCTATTCTTCGACGATGGTGCAAGTCTACTAATCACTTGTTTGTCGGCCAAGCAAAGAAATGCAATCCACAGCAAGCTATCACCCTATTGCACAGGTGACAGTTTAGACAAGGATCTACGGATTACTCTAGACGTGTCGTCGTCTTATTCCCTGCAGCTCTCTCAAACTTCCTCGTCTGGATACTATCTTAGATCCAAGCTCGTGTCTGTTTTTTCCACCAGCTTTACAAACGGACCAAGCTTTTCTGAGATCACAAAGAAGTGGAGACTGGGCAAAATGTCGAACTTTTACTACTTGTTATCGATCAACACTATGGCGGGGCGAACTTTTAATGACTTAACTCAATACCCTATTTTCCCATGGGTCATAGCTGACTACGAGAGCCCGAAGCTTGACTTGAACGATCCAAAATCGTTTCGTGATCTATCAAAGCCAATGGGCGCTCAAACATCGAAGCGTGCGCAGGAATATCGAGAGAGATATGATGCTCTTGCGAGCATGAATGATGGCAACGCCCCACCGTTTCACTACGGTACTCATTATTCATCAGCAATGATAGTCACTTCGTTTTTGATAAGACTCAAACCTTATGTGCAATCATACCTTCTTCTTCAAGGGGGCAAATTCGATCATGCCGATCGCTTGTTTAATTCTGTGGGAAAAGCCTGGGCTTCTGCTTCGAAAGAAAACACCACAGACGTAAGGGAACTCACGCCTGAGTTCTTCTATCTTCCTGAGTTTTTGGAAAACAGAAACCACTTTGAATTCGGCCAGCTTCAGAATGGAGAAAGCTCAAATGATGTCGTCCTCCCAAAATGGGCGAAAGGGGATCCGAAGATATTCATTGCAAAGAATAGAGAGGCTCTTGAGAGCGCACATGTATCTGCTAACCTACATCAGTGGATAGATTTGGTATTTGGATACAAGCAGAGCGGGGAAGAAGCGGTGAAGGCTTTGAATGTCTTCCATCATCTGTCTTACGACGGGGCGATCAATCTAGATTCCATCAAGGATGACATGGAAAAGCGAGCAGTCATTGGAATGATCAACAACTTTGGGCAAACCCCAATGAAACTATTTTCAAAGCCTCACCCTGCGAGAGAGATTTTAAACGTCCCATATGTGCAGCTCTCGCTTGCCGATACAAGCCGAAAGCCTCCCATATGCACTTTCGAATCAAAACTTCATCTTCCCATTGAGAAACTTGAAATAAGCGCCAAGTCCAGGAAATGGATCGGAAGGCCTGCGTGTACCTCATTTGAGGACCAAATCCTAATCCGAAAGCCAACGCTTGGCCAACTAGATTTTGGGAGTGGCTCTTTGCAAATCCAGACGACTCTTTTCATGAACTTGTATCTGAGCAACACAACAACGATTCTTCAAGTTGGAAACAAATTCTTTGCCACAGGTTCGCAGAATGGTATGATACATGTATGGAAGTGCTCCTTATCACCGCGCTTGAATGTGACGCTTCATTGCGTGCTTCGAGGCCATCTAAGCGCCATCAAAACGTTGTGCTATAGCAAATCCTTTAAAGTGTGCTTGAGTGTCGATGCCGACGGAGGGATAATTCAGTGGGACTTCACGAGATTCAAGTTTGTCAGGCGGATTACCAGCGCCCTGTCCCTGGAAAATTCAAGATTGTTGGTCGCCATATCCAATGACACTGGAAACTTTTGCACGATCAACAGCACGAAATACAATAATGTCTTGACAGCATACACGTTGAACGGAGACAGGTACACGCAGACCACGCTCCGGGCAGGTCAAATCACAGCTGTCGCCATTGCGCAAGTCAATGATTCTCTTGTGGATCTGCTCGGCAGTGACTACCACCATTCTTATTGGAGCGACGAGTACATCGTCATAAGCTACTCCTCTCCGCAGGTGACGATGCAGGTCTACAAGCTTCACGCTAGTGATCAGGGCTGGTCTATGTCGTTGCTTCAGGAAGCAAATCTCAAGGCACTAATAAGCGGACACGTGACCGCGTTGCAGGTGTTTAAACAGACAGAAGCCAGCGAGGAGGAGAAGTTGTGTCGTGGCAGATTGCTGTATGTTATCGGAGACTCCAAGGGCCGAGTATATGTTTGGTGAAGCCCTCGACAAGAATTAGCAAGCGGTACCTCGCATAATTAGACTTCCTTGTAAGTAGGATTGTGTTTCGATGGCTGGAAGCAGGTTAGTGTCCCGGCTTTGCCAGGTTCAGCGAGTTTTGCCAATACTGACTTTCGATCAACTCCCGAATTATAAAAGATTTAAATCGCTTGACCAGAGGCACTTCCATGTTGTACTCATTCTCGTCATTGAAAATCCAAAATACCAGGCGCTGTTTCGACTGTCCTGGGCCTGTCTCAAATAATGACAACACACTACAAACATTTGACAACCACAAGAAAGTCGTGAAAAACCTATTACCCATTGAGGTTGTTTGGAAAAGCTGGAATGCGTGGCTGCCATTTGCAAAAGCATCACCAGCCACGCCCAAGAATCCCGCTACCGACCGCAGCATCATGGCCACGCCCGGTTTGCTCTAGGATGCGTTGTAGAGAGCTGCAATTCTGGGGATCCAGAAGACCTGGTGAATTGTAGCCCTACAATAATACGCATTCAGAATACAATGGGGAAAAAAGGGAATTTCTCCAAATGGATGCGCGCACCCAGGCCTTATATACTCACGCGTGGTGCTGCGCCGGGTAACACCCGTGGAACGCTAAAGCCAAGGTGAGATTTTCAACTGGGAGCAACGAGTTACATTTTATCAATTTACACCCGACCGTGCGATGTTGACTCAATTTTTCATCTGGGTGCTTTCCGCAAACGTTGTTTTCGCCGCCGGTCTTTTCGGCCGCTTTGAAGGCGTGCCCCAAGAGGCACGTGACGCCGCCGGTTCCGGCGTGAAAACGCCGATTGTCAATGGGCTCAATTTCCAGAGCAGAATCGACGTGCGGCTCGTGGGACTTGGGCAGGGAAAACAGGGAAAAGCGCACGTGCTTCCTGTGACCCGGGACTTTGCGTTCCAGGCGCCGGACGTGGCCAATGGCCAGTATGAGCTCACTGTTCATGCGTATGACTTTCTGGTGGCGGTCCCCAGGTACAGAATAATCGTAGAAAACAACGCGATCGGCGCTTACGAGGACAAGTTGGCGAGCAGCTCGTACAATGTTTCATCGAAACACATGGTGACGCGCGAGTCGCCGCTAGTGGTGGAGATCACGGGGTTCAAAAGCTACTACGAGAGCCCCGAGGGCAAACTAGGGGAAATGGTGATGAGCAGCCCGCTCGGGTTTATTTTCCGGAGCACGTTGTACTCGCTGTTGTTTTTCGGCACGCTTGTGGTGGTTGCGTTTCCGTATGTGGTCCCGTATGTGGCGCCGGATTTCGCCGAGCAGTTCCAGAAAATGCAGGCGGAAATGCACGAGCCGCCACAAAAGGAAACGGCGCCGGGCGTCTCGGGCGTTTCGCTGGAGCAGGCCGCATTGAGAAAGGCCCGGGGCAGAAACAGAAAGTAGACCGGAGCAGAACCTGAAACAGAAGCAGAAGCAGAAACAGAAGCAGAAGCAGAAACAGAAGCAGAAGCAGAAACAGAAACAGAAGCAGAAACAGAAACAGAAACAGAGAAGAGCCCAAACAGGATTCACCCAAGACAGCGTCACACCTTCGCGTTGAGCTTGGGCCCCACGAGAAGATACCTGCAAACGGCCCAGGAGCACGTGCCCGCCACGGCAAAACAGCCGCAGAACACAATGAACTTCTGGTAGCTGGCCACCGAGCTGTCGCCGATGATCAGCGACCCCACGGGGATGCCAAAGAGAATGCCCGTGCTGGAAAACGTGTACATGAGGCCGTAGCAGCGGCCAAACACGTCGACGGGCGTGAACAGCCCCAAGCACACGGGCGTGAGGCCCAAAATGGCCGAGCTGAAAAAGCCGAAGCTCGCCGCAAACGCGTAGAGCCCCGCCGTGGACCCGCCGCAGGGGAGCCACACCGCGAGGATCGTCACGCAGAACCCGCTAAGCATCCCGAGCATCGTGTTCAAGTTGCCCCACTTGTCGGCCGCGTGGCCCAGCATGTATCGCCCCGGAACGCCCGCGGCATTCAAGACCGTCAACAACACCAAGGAGCTTTTCTCGCTGAAGCCGTGCGCGAGCGCGTACGACGCCAAGTACGTGACCACGCTGAGAAGCGCGATTTCCGTGAGAAACACCCCGGCCACGAGCGACGAGAACCGCGCGTCGCGGAACGGGCGCAAGTCCAAGTGGTTGCGCATGGACGCCGCGAGCCGCCGGGCCTTGGTTTCCGCCAACGCCTCCGTCGGCGTTTGTGGCAGCGTGAAGCGCAGCTTCACCAAAAGCACCGACCCGGCCAGAAGACAAACGGCGATGGCCCCGAGGACGCGGATCGCCCACGCGTACCCAACCGAGCTATAAAGGCTCTGGAGAACGAGCGGCCAGACGGTGCCGCCCACGGAGCCGCCCAACGTCGCGAGCCCCAAGGCCTTGCCGCGGTTGACCAAAAACCACTGGCTCAACAGCGACACGAGCGGCGGGATGGCGAGCGCGTGTGCCGTGCCCAAGCACACCGAGAGCGAGAAGATGAACGCGACGATGGAGCCGCTGAAGCTCAACGCGAGAAAGCCCACGAAAAGCAACACCGTCGAGCACACGAGGAGCTGCGTGCTGCCCCTGCGGTCAAACACCGGCCCCACGAGCGCGCCAAAGAAGAACGGAAGGCACATGTAGATCGAGAAGACCCACGACACCGACGACACCTTCTCGCCGGCTAGCTGGTGCGCGGACACGTACGCTTGCACGGCGCCCACGGAGTTAAGAACGCCAAAGTGCACCATGAGCCCAAGGTGCGAGCCGAGCACCACCGAGTACGCCTTCCAGCCGCCTTCAGGAAAACTGTCTCTGTCGGTTTTGTCGTTTCTGTCGTTTGGGTCGGCGCGGAGCGGGTCGTTGGAGTCCTGCGTTTGCAACGGGGCCAAGCCATTTTGAAACGCTGCCGTAGAGCTGGAAAGCTCGGGAAACTTGTGCGGGGCGCTATTGTACCGATCGCCGTCGCCGCGCTGGCTGCTGGAGCTGGCGCCGGCCCCGTGGGGCGTGTTCTGAAGCTCGACGATATCCGAGGACATGTTTGGCTGTTGAAGACGGGAAATTGGCAGACGTCAATTGAGTATGAGCGTGAGGAGGGGAATGGGGGAGTTCCCTGGGAGAAAGAGGCTTTTTGACAGAACCAGGGGGTTGTTAGACGGAATTGAGTGCTTAGAGAAAATTGACTTTTCTTTTGGACAGTGCCGATTGGACTGAACGTTGTCTATCTCAGTTGAGATGAGGCTTCTTCCGGAGCTGACGAGTCATCACGGAACTGCGCGCGGTTTCGCCTCGCGTCCTCCGGTTTCGCGTTCGCTTACCGTTTTCCGTCAATTGCCTAATGCGGAATCTCCGCCGACGGTCCCGCCAGGAGCGCAACTCGCTTCACCCAGCTCTGATGTCTACAAGAGTTTAAACGAAAAGTTCTTCTTTTTCATATGTTTTTGTATTGGGGGGTCTAGCAACATGCTGTAGCTAGCAATGGGGGAGAGTGCTGGGAGGGTTGGTCGGTTTAGCACATATTATTTGTCTTTTTAGCTCAGAAGATAACAGCAATGGGAGCTCACAGCCACACACTGGGACTCCACTGTCCACTGTGGCACGTGATCCTACTCGTTTCCATACTTTACCTCCGTTTTTATATCTGCCAGATAGTCCGGCTTGGCGCCGCCGGGAAACTTGGGATTGGTCCAGCCATTCACATAATCAAAGTCGGTGTCGGCCCAATGCGCAAATGGGTATGAGGGCAACGTCTTCACGGGAGTGTCTTCGTCAATAATGCCCTTATCCTTTTGCGCCTGGATCAAGGAGTCCAAGTAATCCGAGATATGGTCGCGAATGAACTCAAAGTTCTTATACTTGAGGATTTTCTCCGGCCCCTCGAAGATGATCTTTTTGAGAAGCGACGGCACGCTGGGCTCGTCCTTCATCTCCTCGATCGAGTAGAAGATCGGGTGGTTGGTGAAGATGATGGCACGTGACTTGGGCAACCGTCTCAACGTCTGTCTTTCCACACGCACGTTGAACTCCTTGGGGTCGGTCGATTTCATGTCCTCCTCGATGTTGGGCACGAACTTTGGCAACTGGTAGATATTGTTGACCTTCAACTTGTGGTCCCACGTGATGTACCACGAGGCTCTTTCCACGGGAGAGTTTGGCTCCAAACGCAGAAACCACCGCTCCATGGACTTCTTCAATTTTTCGTGGTAGTAAGGCACGTCGTCGTGAATGACATCGAGATGTTTTCCAATCTTCTCGTCGATTCCAAAAGAGCCCCCGGGGAAGGGCACCGCCGCTGCCACCAAGTAGTGCATGCCGTCATTAGGATTTTTGAGCACAACGTAGAAATCCTCCTTCGCCATCTTCGTCACATAGAGCAATGGGTGCTCTTTCAAGGGCAAAGTCATGTCCAAGATCTCCTTTGTCATTTCGTTGCGCACAACCTTGCCTCTGTTCTTTTTATCGGCCAAAACAGTGAAGAGCAAGGGGTACCGAGCCACCATATGGTCAGTCACGGCTTCCATCAACTCAAAACACGCGTCATATGCCTCGGGGAGCCAGTCAATGTTTTGTTTGCCGTACTGGTGCCAAATCCGTCTTTTCTCCTCGATATAGTGCCAATAGTACTTGTCCATATCCAACCAGTGGTTTACGTCGAGCTTGTAGATCGACATGGTCTGATGGTACGGCCACCTGAACGGTCTCCAAGGTCTGTCGTCGTAATTTTTGACCTGTTCCGGCGTGATCATAAGCGGGGTGGGGTTGGGCAATCCGTGTGGCCCATCCAGGGAGGGCTTTGTATCCGAAAAAGCCGCCAGCTTAGCCGCCAGCCCCGTTTTTGTGGCCCGGCCGCTCTTAAAGTATTTTTGCGCTTGCGGAGAGAGAGCCAATAGTAAAATGACAACTGCCCCTAGTGGGACGAAAAACGTGTCTGGGATCGACGAGCGGCCCATCCATTGTGTGGTTGCACTCAGCGAGCTGAAATTCATATTTACAGCCATTTCAGCAGAATCCTAAGCAAGATTTTCGATTTGGGTCAGCACCGGTTTAGCCTTGTGCGCAAGCTTGTTTGTGATTCTGGCCTTTGATGGTGATACAACCTCCGACAGCCTCAATTCCAAGTATATTCTCTTTGTGAGCTGGAACCGAACTGCTTTCAGAAGAAGGTCGCTGGTATTTCTGTCGATGATTCTCCTCACAACCACTCCCGTGCGGTTGCCTAGCAAAATAGAGGATTCTCTGAGCTTCAAGTTATCTCCGGGCGGTGGATCTGGAAGTACAAGAAGGGAAGTCACGTGGTTTGGGTCGAGCGTCTGCTGCTGGTCCGAGGCGTCGTTCACGGCTTGGTCAGTGTTTTCAGTGTGCGATTCTAGCTTTGCTCCCTTTCTCCTCCTTTTAAACATTCTGCAATTCCCCTATAGTGGTGGTTTTAGAGATAAAGGGAAACCTTGCCTGAGAATGGGTGCGAAAAACCGGCTGTGGGCGTGCACATAGTGTGGCCGCTATCAGCTGCGGCGAAGGAAAACTAAAAGGGTCTTCCCGATTCGGGTTAAGATATGCGAGAGCTGTAGGTGCATGTGAAAGAAGCCACAGCAAGGGTCGCGGCATTATATATAGTTAATGTGGGGTGGTCGTGGCTAAATTTAACAATTTTGAGGAATGTTTGTTTCAAGGCAGGGACGCGTAGAGTTTCCCCTTTGATGCATATGAATCCAACAAAAAAGGACGAGAATCTAAAGGCGGTGCATTTCAGGATAAGTGCCCCGATCTTGGCGTAGTGGCAGTGTAGATTCCGCCTATTGTCTCAGATTTCAAGAAATGACCCAAGCCCTTACGAGCCCCCGCATTAGAAAGAGACTTTGTACGAAAAACAGGAGGAAATTTCTTCCTTGTCTTTTAGTCTTCCTTGTATGTCTTCTTCTTTCAATTCAAACGCTTTTTTAGAGAGGAATATAGGTATGAAAACTCTACCACTTCATAAAGACTAATGCTAGTAAATGTCTGTTAGGCAAACAATGGCAGTAAAGTATGAAGTTCAATTTGGCTTGGTTGCTTTCGGGTTTGTTACTTTGACCTTGCTCTGCGAAAGTCTTGACTGCAGCCAATTACGATATTATCGAGATGGAAGTCAATTCGCTTGTAGAACGAAGTTTTGAACGCGGGCGGGTTTTTCCCTCAATTCTTTTACGTTTCAAAATATTGGGTTGTCGATACCCTTGACTATTGCTCTCAAGAATCGAGCATGGCGTTATACGACCTTAGTGTAGAAAATATCCAGCGATGTACTAACTTTTTATGAAAACTCTTCTGTACCGGCGAAGGTCTGACTTTTGAATTTTCTTGTTGACTTTTCTATTTCACGAATACCACAAACTCGAATTTAAACATCTGTTAGATCAGATGTTGCATTTGACTGTTGTCATTCAAACTAAACTCACATAACCAGAGGTCTGTATGTTTCACTTTTGTAATTCACATTATCTAAACAAGTATTTTGTGGAATTAGTAGTAAAATTTGGCAGAAACAGCTATCAAGTTGAATAGTCTTGATGACTGCTCACATCGATCTCGATACAAAAAAAGATGAAGCTACCACTTTTCCGTATATGCAATAGATACCAAGCGTGAGTCAGCACAAGTGCTTTCATATCCGATCAGACCGTCTCCACAAAGTTGGAAATCAGCATATCCTTTGTAATATAAAACATTCTTCGCGCATGGGTGATTTCCTTTCTTCAAACTGAACCCGGTATCTGGCCAATTTGCAATGACAAGCTTTCCCTCTTTATCAAAAACCAAAAACTGGTTTGAGCTTATGAGCTGGATTGCCCCGGTCAGAAACAACTTCAACATCGTGTATCTCTGCCCTATGAATACTTGGCTGTTTTTGGCTATCAAGTAATTTCCTGTGACATTATTTTCGATGGTTGTCAAAAACATCTTGCCCAAGCTCACTACACTTGTTGCCTGTGCCATGGAGACAAATAAGAAAACCACGAAAAGAATCATGCTTGTATGAATGTTCCCCTAAAAAATTGTGAAGGGAGGGATCTGGCTTTATAGGTTTCTATATTTACCGATGGTAGGATCACGCGAGGCAGTGCTTATCGAATGAATTGAAATTTACATAAATTAATGGAATAACAGTATTTTTGATTTGGACCGCAAAATTCTCTGCTTCCACTTTTTAGAATGCGTGGGCATGGGTATGGCTCTCCAATACTTCTTTCGGAAATAATTCTCAAGTTACTAATAGAGTTGAGTACTCGTACTGGGGCTGATTGAGTATTTTCAAGAATTGAGTACTACGACATGGTCTCTCTTTTTCTCTAAATTTACAAAATCACCACTAGAGCAGTAGATTGTCTATCAACATCCCCATCTTACCAGCCATAAATCCTTTAGGAAGCCTGTCTTCGAATCATAGGAAAGATTCGAATCGCCGAATGCTGAAATAATAAACTTGAAACACAACACCAAAGTAACCTTAAGAGTTTTCTCTGAGTTGGAAAAAGGCCAGGTTAAAGATTCTACAACCCTTCATTTCGGTTTACTTCTTCAACCGCTCTTTACAAAGCTCAATTTTTTTACACAAAGCGCAATATATGAAACTGGAACTAGACAATACTTCTGTGAAGTTTACATAAATAACTCGAGATTCAGCCAGTGCCTAATGCATGGGCACGGAATTCTTGGTAGGATATAGTGGCTGCAAGCGCTCCAGTACATTGCTGTAGTAACCAATCAGGCCATCACCACATACCTGGAACTGATCTAGTCCATTGTATGTCAATTGTCTTTCGCCAGTTGCACTCAACTCTTTGGCTAAACAAAAGCCCAGATGTGGCTTTGTGTCAAGGGCAAGCTTGCCAATTCCATTGATCCACAAATACTTTCCAGACTGAAACTTTTGTAGGATATTTTTCAGGTCATAATCAAACACAGTCGGTCTATCGCTAATCATGCCTCTATCGTTGACGAACTTCAATCCTTGGTTCACGGGCTGGTACTCCATTAACGAAACGTGAAAGATACCAAAATCGACGACAGCCTGAACGGTAAATAGAGAGACATAAAAGAACAGCAAAATCGAAATCATTTTACAAAGATCGAAGTTCACTGGATTTGCTAAAACTGCTTTCGGGGGTCATTGCCCTTTTATACATGGCTCGTTCGCAACCAAAACAGACCTCCATTACCTGAAACGAAGTGTCCTTCTTGAGGCCAATATCGAAGAAGAAGAACGAGAACGCTAGAGCTGATTTGGAAAAGCAACTTGAGACTTTGGAATACAGATCTGTATGAGCCTTAGGTCATAATTGTGATGCAGAGAATCCTGTGGTTTTGAACTTCGAAATGCAATCTTGCCTCGTTATGGAAGATTCACGGCACAGTGATAATTCACTAGATAATGAGTAGTCATTCCGTTCCAAAACCTAGCCATACAAAGCTACTTTCCAGGTTATCAAGAAAGTTTACGCGCAACATAGTCAAGAGTAGCTTTTGTATTCGCAAACGTCTCACTTGAGGGATAGCGACCTTCCTCCAATCTCAATGTAACTCAGAGCGAAAAAAAAGGGATATTAACGATATCAGAGGGCCGAAAGGAAAAGTTACCAGTAAGTACAGGAGCAATTCATGTGTATATAACAAAATAAACAGACAGAATAGCTATAGAAACCCCTCATACACGATCTCAATACTAAGGGCTCCCTGGCACCCGCTTTTAAACCCAATATGGCCGTCTCCACATAGTCGAAAATCTTTTTATCATATGTCAATTGACACACGCCCTTCTTTCTTACCCCTGCCCTGAATACGTTTTGTTGTGTAGAGTCAATATAAAGCATTCCGTCCTCGTCGACATTCACGTATCGTAGATGCAAAGAGTTCCTACGTATCCTGGTCACAAAAATCAAACATGGCCAAGCGACCACCAACGGAAAGAAAGTTATTCATTACGAGTATATCATGGCTGCTGGGGGTATTTTCAATCAGTGATATACTCAAAGTTCCGGGACTTACGTAATTCCCAGCTCTAGTCAAGGCGACCAAAAAGCTCAGAATCACGTAGTTCATGTCAAGAGACGAAAAGTAATATTGTATGGGATTATGGGAAAGTTTCGAGGCGGACCCGGATTAGGTACTTCTTTCATATTTGCATGATTCATAGTGGGTTACGTACATCTTGACTCCAATCTTTGTATCAAGAAAGACACATGCAAACATTGTTCTTATTGGACTTAACCTTGGCCCCAAATCAAAAACTTGAGAGAAAAAGAGTTTCTTAGGTGAATTGTTACTCGTGTTAGACTTTTGAGCCTGCTTTTTAAAGAAGACAATAAGAGATAAGTCACAATGGGGACTTTGTGTTGAGAAATAGATATATTAGTGAATTGAACGTTGACCGTAGCAACAGCCAACTTTTATTCCCTTTTGAGACCCGGAGACTAAAACTGGCGTCTTTCGAAGTTAGACTTGTAAAGAAAGTTCCCAATGAATTCATCATGTCCCTAAAAAGTTGTGGCATGTTTCATAAAGTGGTATAACTCACCCGCGTCAGTTTATGTATGAGATGAAACTAAGGCTTGTCTTAAAGCTGAACCAAATACAGGAAGACTCAAGCTTAGCAGACACGAAGGGCTGTGCTAAGGAAAAGAAGGCAGGACAAGTTAGTTCTAGTCATCTCGAGGTTTAAAAGGAAATTATTTTGTTTTACTGCGTTAGGATCCTGTTGCGTGTTTTTTATCAATATCCTCTCAGTTAATACTGCAAACATTGCAGTGTATATAATTTCACGAAGTCAGTTGATCCGAACATAAAACATTATTGACAAGTTAAGGCAATTGCCTTTTTTTTTTTTGTCCGATCAAACTCAATAAGTAAGCCCAATGCTTCAAAGGTTCATTGACAGTCTCAAAAACCGAAGGAAGTGTTACAAGAGCCACACGAATTTTACATCCTTTCACTGTTTCGTAAGTAATATTTTTTTGTTAGGCTCATTGCAGCACGGATAAGCATTGGCTAATAGTATCACTCTGCAGCTCATCACTTCTTTATTCCCTTTGTCACTTATATAGTTATTTTGCTTAAAGACAGAATACAGACTGTCCGAGTCTCGAAACTCATTGGTACATTTTGTGCTTTTTGTACGATGATAAGACTAGAGTCCTGTGTTCATGACTCTCCTGTGTGACCAAGATTCGATTTGCAATTGATAGGCCATTTTGAACGACTCAAGAGGCTGGTCAGTCAGTACTCAACTATCTTTCACTCGCTTCAGACTGCAAAAAACGAAACTTATACTACGAAAACACTGGAAACTCTTTCCGGCCCGGATGGGTTCCCAAATAACTGAAGCGAGCGTTTGACGGATTCAATCAGGATAGATGACTGGCAGCAAACGGGGCTTTTCCCCACTTAGGCAGTATTGACAATACTCGCTTTTTAAGATCGAGGCTACACGGAAAACTTCATAAAATGTACATTTTTGATGATATAGGTCCCTGAAAGAGACGGATGTAGA
>JAKUBE010000679.1:0-16590 GCA_030674755.1 Metschnikowia henanensis | reverse complement strand
TTGGTGTGCAGCACTTGGTAGTGTTTGTTAACAAGGTCGACACCATCGACGACCCAGAGATGTTGGAGTTGGTCGAGATGGAGATGCGCGAGTTGTTGTCTGAATACGGCTTCGACGGCGACGAGACCCCCGTTGTGATGGGCTCGGCGTTGTGTGCTTTGGAAAACAGAGAGCCAGAAATCGGCGAGCAGGCCGTCACCAAGTTGTTGGCCGCCGTCGACGAGTACATCCCCACGCCCACCAGAGACTTGGAGCAGCCTTTTTTGATGCCCGTGGAGGGCGTGTTCTCTATTTCCGGCAGAGGCACGGTTGTCACCGGCAGAGTCGAGAGAGGCACGTTGAAAAAGGGTGAGGAGATCGAGATCGTGGGCGACTTCGACAAGCCTTACAAGACTACTGTTACCGGCATTGAGATGTTCAAGAAGGAGTTGGGTTCAGCCGTTGCCGGCGACAACGCCGGGATTTTGTTGAGAGGCGTTAAGAGAGACGAGGTCTCCCGTGGCATGGTCTTGGCCAAGAGCGGCACCGTTTCCTCGCACAAGAAGATGTTGGCGTCGTTGTACATTTTGTCTAAGGAGGAGGGCGGTCGCCACTCTCCGTTTGGCGAGAACTACAAGCCGCAATTGTTTATCAGAACCACCGACGTGACTGGTGTGTTGCGGTTCCCAGAGGGCGCCGACCACTCCGCCATGGTCTCGCCCGGCGACAACGTCGAGATGGAGATCGAGTTGGTGAAAAACACGCCCCTCGAGCTCAACCAACGTTTCAACATTAGAGAGGGAGGCAAGACCGTGGGCACGGGCATGGTCACCAGAATCATCGAGTAGACGTGGCCGGTGTTCATATGTAAATAGTAATTATATTGTTGTTGAGATGCGTGAGGTGGGTCACTCCGAGCTACGTGCACCCAATGCCGTAATGAGCCCTAGAAGCTATCTAAGTGCTATTTTACAATACAGATTTGGAGACAAATACAACTCATTTTTTTTATTTAGAAGAACCGGATCAAAAATATTGGATAAACAGATGTAACGTATTAGGTTGTATAAATATAGATCCTACTAACTCCTACTGAAATCGGTATATGCGGGTGCCTTCTACCTTGTATGCCGATGGTGGGGCTATAGATGTCGTGCCATAACTTGTGTCTTTTCACGGGGATAGATTTTCACACCACACATAGAAATAAAAGAGATCGAAAGTCCCACTGAAAGAATCTATGTATTTTCACCAATCTTCACTGTTGAATTTCCAAATCCCACGTACACTGACCACTGCCTCTAGTGCAAAACATAAACGCGGTACGGAAACACGCTAACACCGCGCTCACAAATCACAGTAGCCATACTATTACTGCAAATACTCGACCACACTGCCCGAATGACAATCTGTCTGCCGGCTCTCCAGATCTCTGCCGGATCGCCAACTCTCAATTCGGCCAAACACCGAGTGCTTTTATTTTCTGGCGGCCGCAGTCTTCTTCTATTTCCTCGCGAGGTGGTCGTAGTCACAGGCACTGTAATAAGCCGCAAATTGATCTACGATGAAAACATCGTCTGCGCCACATTCTCTGCTTTTCAGCACGGTGTCTCAGAAAAAAGCGAGGCTTTGGTCGTGTGCCTTAAGAACTCTGCCCACATCTACCTAAACGGAGGAAACTCGCACATCGTGAGTTTCCCATTTGCGTTGAAATCGGTCTTTCCCTTTGAGTCAGGATTGTTGTTGGAACGCGAAAACAACCAGATCTCGAGCCAGGGGCCTTTTTCTGCCTACCGCTTCTTCACGTTGGTCGATCCAATAGGCGATTTGCGCGTGGTCACGACGTCGTCCACGTCTGTTGTGGCGCCAGGCGAGTCGCTCATATACTTCCCACAAAAAGGGCTAGGGAAGTCCCGCTTTTTGTGTGTGACGTTCAATTCCCGCCAACGAACGGTCATCGTGTACCATGTGAAGGCATACAGCAGGAACAACGTGGTCGGCCAGAGCTCCCAGCGGCGGAAAAGAAACGTGTCTATGGCCACACCGAATCCATCTAAAATCATCGAGGACGAGCTCTACGAACCGCTCCAGCCGCTTTTTGGCGGCAGCAGCCTGCTGTCGATCAATATGGACAAGAAAAGAACAAGCACGCTCCTCTCAGGGGCCTCTTCGATTGCTCGCATGGTGTCCGAGTCGGGGTTCACAGACCAAGGCAAGGCAAGCGCAAACCAAGGCGCAGTAGAGCTCAGCACGCTTCGAAAAGACATGATATGGACCAAGGTCGACACTTTTCCAGCAAAGGCCCGAACACAACATTTGACTGTGTCGAGCCTCTTTCACGAGGACAAAGAGGCGATTGTGATCAGCAACAGGGCACTGAAACAGGCCGTGGTCTACATCTATAAAGTCGCTCCTGGCAGCATGCCGCTGTACGAATCTTCTGTTCATATCGATTGTCATCATGCTTTGTCTTTGGACCATCCTCTGTTTCCTGGCTGGCTCATAGTGCTCGATAACACGCATTCGATAAGGCTAGTACACCCGATCCTAGACATCACGTCGCCCAGCATCAATTTCCCTGATTCACACGCATCTCTATCCAACATCATGAGCACGGCTGATTATCGTGTGGTCCTCCGGTCGGCTGAAGAGTCGAAAAGTCCCATGTACATCAACCTCGTTCTTGAACCATGCAATAAGCTTGTTGCCGCGTGCCTCAACGTGTGGAAATACTTGACAGGCTCCAAGATCAACGAGAGCGTGTGGGTTCTCTGGAGGACCGCGCTCATGTTGGACGAGGACCGTGGTGATTGGGGAGCTTATGTCATCACGTTGCTCTCGCTAATTTATCCCTTTGACGACTCAAACGACCCGGAGATGCCCGCAAATGCGATGCCCGCAAATGCGATCACCGCCCTACTTCCAGCCGCAAAAGCGCTTCACGCTGCTTTTAGTATTGACTACTCACTCCAGGATCTACTACCATATATTGTGGTGTCACTACATCTTATCTATGAAGAGACCAGACTCAATGCGCTCAGCCGGGATCGCCTAGCTGAACTTGGGACGCTTCTCACACAGTTGACCATATGGATGGGCTGGCTGGAGCACTGGACAACATACTATATGATCAAACATGAAAATCTCGACAAATCCGTCAGGCTCCTACTGATCTCGTTGATCTATAGTCCTCCAGACATCTTTGATTACTTGACGTCTCTCTTTGAAAACCGCAGAGGGCAGTTTCTCAAACTCTCGCAATTGGTGGAGGAGAGTGATGCTATAGATAAAGAAATCACACCAAGGACTCATGTGATGTGCGAGATCTTCACCTTACTTGCTTCTTCCCGCCTGACGGCAAATGATATCGTGCAAGCTCTAGCGGACTCCGGGATACAGTTGAGTGCCTTGGAGACTTTTCCCACTGGAATTAGAATACCACTCAAAAATTGTCTCCTGTGTTGCCAAAGAGATCCCGAGTTTGAATGGAAAAGACAGGCCCTAGACTTAGCAGGAAGGTATGACCTATGCATGCTTTCTGTTCCTGGCAACGGAGAGATGAATTCGTATCCACGCGCTTCAATAGCAACTACTGGTCGAGATGCGGGGCTGGTTGTCAATTCGCTTTGGCACAAGCACGAAAACGCAGTGGCGTGGGACGAACAATCAGAGGCAGATCATCTCAAAATCACGAGACTCATTTTCGATCAAGACCGAAGGTTTTACGAAATCACAACTCTTTTGCACCAAACCAGAGTTCAGACAGCAAATCTCAGTATCAAAGAGGATGTGAGCGAGTATGACTCCACATTGATGAAACGCGAAATTGCATCCTTGGTTGCTTTGAGAACATTGACAATACCGTTAGGAAGAGCGGCTTTGTTTTATGCTGGAAGAATGCCTTTACTCACGGAGAAGTTTCCGATTCCCAAGTTCAACCTCAACACGCTCATTGCACCGGCCATGACCACAATCGTCCTTGCGGAAGGATCGCTCAAGAAGCACGTCACAGACTGGGGTCACTTTCATAATGGGGTATCTTCGGGTCTAAGCATCAGCCCTACTGCGACATGTATTTCCGGCAGTTGGGTCATTTACAACAAACCTGCCGAGAACAACGCTCAACATGCTGGCTTTTTACTTGGTCTAGGTCTAAATGGTCATCTCAAACTGCTCGAGGAGTGGCACATCTACAACTACCTAGGCCCGAAACACCCACTTACTAGTGTCGGCTTACTTATAGGCATGGCCGCTAGCATGAAAGGGACTATGGAAAACAAACTCACCAAGGTCTTATCTGTTCATGCAGTAGCTTTGCTCCCGCAAGGCGCAAATGATTTGAATGTACCCACGATAGTTCAGTCCGCGGGTTTAATTGGTATAGGGCTTCTTTACTTGGAAACTCAGCATCGGCGGATGAGTGAAATACTCTTGTCTCAACTAAGCAACCACAGGTCCCACGTGGTCAATCTAGATGAAGAGGAGAGTTATAAGCTAGCTGCGGGTATTGCCTTAGGCTACATCAACTTGGGTAAAGGGAACGACTTGAGAGGGTTGAACGATACGCATGTTGTAGACAAACTTTTATCCTACGCGATATCAATGAAAGACGCTCTTTCGTCGAACGAATCTGATAAGTCGAGTTCTGGCGCCATCCTTGCTCTCGCGTTCATCTATATGAAGACCAGAAATGTGGCCATCGCCAACAAATTGCAGATTCCAAATTCAGAGCAACTTTTGGACTATGTGCGCCCGGACCTTTTGTTATTGAGATGTCTCGCACGAAACTTGATACTATGGGATAATGTTGAGTCCACTAAACTGTGGGTTGAAGATCAGATTCCTCACGTGTTGAGAATTCGACACAATATAAACAACATAAAGGGGTTGGATAGTGACCAAATCAACTTGTTCAATATTTTGGGTGGCGCATGTGTGTCTGTGGCGATCAAATATGCCTCTACTCATGATAGTAGTGCCAGAGACGTTCTTTTGCACTATTTGGATATTACAATGAGGATCTCTGCAGAACCCACCGACAACTATGATCAAAAAATTGCATTGAACAGCGCTTTCCAACTACAAAATCTTTTGGCAATATGCCTGTCTGTTGTTATGGCTGGTAGTGGCGACATCGAAGTGTTTCGTCGCTTGAGGGTCTTGCATGGCAGGATAGACAAAAACTTCAACTACGGTGCACACATGGCAACGAGCATGGGGTTGGGTATTCTCTTTCTAGGAGGCAGCCAATTTGGCTTTGGTGACACCAATTTTGCACTTGCTTCATTGATCGTGTCTCTATATCCTGTCTTTCCTAACGAAGATAGTGACATTGAAGTACATCTACAAGTTTTGAGGCATTTCTGGTCATTGGCGGTTGAACATCGGTGCCTTGTGATTCGGGACGTCAAAGACGGTCTGCCGATAAAAATCCCGGTGAAAATCGGATATAAGGACGGATCTTTCGAGGAGAAGACATCGCCGGCTCTACTCTGTAACATGTCACACATTCTGTCCATACAGGTGAACTCGGAGTCCTTTTTCCGGGTTTCAATTGATTTCCTGGTGAACTCTGACTATCTTGAGCATTTCAAGGAATCGCTAACGATCTTTGTGCTCAAGAAGCTGAACTACGAGCTATTAAAAGCATTCGTGGGTTCCTTGCTAGAGGGCAGGAGTGTTCGAGCCACCCAAGCCTGTGAATCAGGCAACAAGACCCTCAAAGAGCTTCTTCATCTGAGGCTTCGCACGGGCTCTTCTTCTTTCGAAAAAGATGTCTATCTCAGAGAGTCGAGCTACGCGATCGAAAATCATGCCTCCGAGGAGATCAACTCAGGTCTTTCAGTTTTCAACATTTTTGACGACAAGTTTGAGTTGACTCATGGCGCCACATCCCCAGAACGGTTGGAAGATGTTTTGAACCTCAAGTTGCTCCTAGCATACGCCGATTGCAAACTTCTGAGTGAGCATTTCTATCTTGACGCGCAATTCGTTGAAAGCCTCAAACAAAGTTTTTGGGATCTCACGCATTGAGTCCTCCCTACAATATACATTAAAAGCTTATGCGAACATGGCCACAACGGTACCCGTGCAATAGTCACCATACTTCCTAAATCAAAAACATTCTTCTAGGTTACTGGTTTATGAGAGAACGAGAGTGATGAGAAAGAAGAATCTATAGTGACCCTTGAAGATTTTTCAGATGTTTTACAAGATCTCGGCTTTCCGTGGAGTGCACACTCGAAGCTTGATTGGGCGAGACGCGAGTCAGATCAAGTGGTTATGGAACTTTCGGTGTGGCATACAACAAAATCCCACACTGTAATTTTAAACCCTGGCGCGCGATTGTTATGGACGCCTCCGCTTCGAAAATTTCCCGCACCCATCGTGTGAACTTATCTCCTATAAGAGTGTGAAAATTGGTCTCACAGCGATCGCTCGTTCACTTTTGGATTCTCAGCTTTCTTTGAGGTTACCCCAACTTTGAAATCGCCGAGCCTCACTGCATTTACACAATCGCTTCTTTCTTATTTACCATAAAGAAGCATAACATTATGGTATCTCGTCCAAAATTGTTTTATGGAAACGCGTCCATGATGAAACGAAAACTCTACCCCCACTCGCCTTTTGTTAATGGACCACAAGCCATGAACATCACTCAGCCTTTGTCAAGAGCGTCCACAGTGGCGGAAATCGACTTACAGAGGCTGTTCCATGATGGCCCTCAGGCTAGGCAACGCAGATTCTGGGGCGCCTATAGGGGAAGTGCACTTCCCAAAATCCCCAGACCTAAGAAGACCGCTTTTTTCTATTCTTCGTGGAGTAAAAGCGGCAAGAGCCTCAGGTTCCCGGGTCTACACATCTCTAAAAGAGGTATTGCCAATGCTCCTCTGAATTTGAAGTCAAAGACCAAAAATCTCCACAAAAGATTCTTTTCCGAAGAGGCAAGAAGGCAAAGGAAAGAGAGAAGACGGTTTGTTCGCTGGTGGACTTTGACCTCCCTAACCATGGTTTTGGGTGGTGTGGCTGCTAAAATCATGTACGAGAGAGAATCATTTGACACCGACGCCGAACCATTTAGTCAATACACCATCAAACCACAGTCGTGGCAGCTTTACGCGTACTCCACACTCCCTTTGAAAACCATTTCCAGGTTGTGGGGTCAGGTGAATAGCATCAATTTACCTGTTTGGCTCAGGTCGCCTTCTTACAAGCTTTACTCGACGATTTTTGGAGTGAATCTCAACGAGATGGAAGAGCCGGATTTGACAACGTATCCAAATCTTTCCGAGTTTTTCTACAGAAAATTGAAGCCTGGAGTCCGTCCGCTCGCCGATACTGAGTTAGTGTCGCCCTCAGACGGGAAGGTGCTTAAGTTTGGTGTCATCGAAAATGGAGAGATTGAACAAGTTAAGGGAATGACCTACTCAATAGACGCATTGCTTGGCTTGTCTACTAAACGGCTAGCCGCACCAACGCACCTGTTGGAATTTGATCACGATAGTTCGCATGAAACTGTTGTCAAGAGAGACCAAGAATTCGCCAACCTAAATGGAATCTCGTACACTTTGGACGACATCGTCGGGGGTGAAAATGAGAATACACACCATAAAAATAATTTGGAATTCAAGGACAAGGGTGATGGAACTGCTGAGAGCTCGAGGCCTTCTTTCAGTAAAAACTTGCAGGTGGCTCAAAACTTGGCCCCGACCCCACTCGAGAGATTGAGTCACAGCAGTCACAACAACTTGTATTTTGCCGTCATTTATTTGGCCCCAGGTGATTATCATCGCTACCATTCGCCTACCAATTGGGTCACCACGTTGAGACGGCATTTCATTGGTGAGCTTTTCTCTGTAGCGCCATTCTTCCAAAAAACTTTGCAAGGCTTGTTTGTCCTCAATGAAAGGGTTGCGTTACTAGGCTACTGGAAATATGGGTTTTTTTCAATGATCCCGGTTGGAGCAACAAATGTGGGAAGCATTGTGGTCAATTTCGACAAGGATTTGAAGACTAACGACATCTACGAGCATGAGGTCTATCTGAGGCAATCTTCTTCGTCTAACTCATCAGATGAACGCACGCCTCTTTTCGCTCGTGGCCCTCATGATGTGAGTCTGAAGAGTAGCTCTGGCTCAGAAGAAGAAAAGATCAAGCCACAAGCTAAGCAAAAGAAGTTGAGAAAAAATACGGTGTATGAGGCTACATACACAGGCGCGAGCTCTCTCTTAGGAGGATTTCCCTTAAGTAAAGGGGAAGAAGTTGGTGGCTTCAAGTTAGGCTCGACTGTTGTTTTGGTTTTTGAGGCACCCGACAATTTCAAGTTTGACCTTGAGGTTGGTCAAAAGATCAAGATGGGAGAAACTTTGGGAGACTTTCATTAGTTGGTGTCACTGTTGCCCATGTTGACTAACATAGAAATGAGCTGCCCAACCTTTAGACCGCGTCGCTCGAAGCTTCTATGACACGCATACAAAGTGGCTGAGGATATGGACGCTTTTGCATTCACTGCCGTTTGTCGGTGCGCCTTCAAGCAATTTGGGCCTGCCGCACAGAGTGGTCCGCGCCCTCCAGCGTCACTTTGACTCCTCTCGACTCACTTTCATAAGGAAGTGAGTTATAATAAAGAAAAAAATCCTCATTTATCGTGTATATGTAATGGAAACATTAAAACTAAAATCCTTGATTTTCAAAAGTGATTTGGACCAGTTCAGTGCTCGATCCTGTGAAGCGTGCAAAGGAGTCATATGAACTAGACGCGTCTAGAGTTGCTTTCGACGCGTCTCTCTGCTCCTTTGCCCGTAACCCATCTACGTACAGTAGTTCTGCCGTCATTAACAAATCTAAGGACAACTCGGACTCTGCTGAAAAGAGATCAGTACCTTATCTTGCGTATAAGCATCTTTGACTTAAGATATTGGGTGGCAATGAGTCTATTGTAACTCAAGTAGTGAAAAACGATGTGACAAAAAAACCGGATATCTGTCAATTCGATTTCTCTCACACGAGGAGCTTTACGAATAACAAACAATGTCTTCTGGGCTTATCGTGGCATATCAGATTAATGTATGGGCAATGATGTAAGCCCCCGGCTTCTCGCTTCCCGCGGTGAAACGGCAAAGTCCACGAATGAAAAGATACGTCTCCGAATTACCGAGGTCTCACTGTATACTGATGCTCGCGCCGTGCCTTGCCTTGCCTTGCCTTGCCAATGTGTGCACCGCGACCGCGAATGATAGAGCCTGTGATCTGAGATTCGTGGGAAGAGACCCAGCCAGATTCATCACTCCACCTTAAAATTATAATTCACCTGTTAAAAACGTGAAAAGTCTACATCTCCATTCAGTTTGAACACGCGAGACCAAACTGGAAAAGGAAAAGAAAAATATAACAGAACCAGACATTTGAATCCACAGCAAAGGACCTCAAAAAGTAGTTCTAGGCACACAGGAGACCCAAGAGAGAATTGAATAAGGTGCCAGGTATTTTGCCACCCAAACCCACCGAAGCAGACTTTAACTCAGAGGAATCAAATACCGGCCTTCTCATTCATCTATCGGCGCGCAAGTAAATCAAAACATCACTCTAAGGGGTGTCAAGTGTATTTCACCAAATCCTCCAATCCTCCTCCTCTAATTCATCTTATATCCAACTATGTCCTTCCTCAACACCATCAGGGGGTTCGGCCGCTCGACGAAAAAAACAAAGAAAGACTACGAGCCGCAAAGCATCCTTTACCAAAATGCCAGCGGGGCCACGCTGCCTCTTCGAAGACCACAGACATCGGGCCGAAACTCGCCCTCAAAACAGCGGGCCTCTGTGATCCAGTTTGCGCCGCTGTCGCCCACAAAAAGCACCAGGCTGCATCGGACGAGACTGCCACAAAGATCGGCTGCGGCCAGTGCCGACCAGGCCGAGGAACTTCCCCTTTTTCTATGCCAGCCGTTTGTCAATACTGCTTTAGTCAAGGGCTCGTTCAAGACGATCGTGCAGCTTCCGAAATACGTGGACTACGGCGAGTGGCTCTCGCTCAACATCTTTGAGATGTACGGCAACCTCAACCAGTTCTACGGGGTCATTTCCGAGTACGTGACCCCCGAACAGTACCCTACAATGAACGCGGGGCTCGATACGAATTATATGTGGAAAGACACCCACGGCCAGGCGGTCAATCTCCCCGCTTGCCAGTATATTGATTACGTGTTGACGTGGATCTCTAATAAGCTCAATGACCAGAGTGTGTTTCCAACACGGAACGGAGGCGCGTTTCCGCCAACGCTAGTAAAGGACTGTAGGAACATTGCCCGGCAAATGTTCCGGATCTTTGCGCACATCTACCACAACCATTTCGACAAGTTTGTGCACTTGTCCTTGGAAGCCCACTGGAACTCGTTCTTTGCGCATTTCATCAGCGTGTGCAAGGAGTTCAACTTGATAGAAAGGCCAGAGCTCACGCCGTTGTTGCCACTCATAGAAAGCTTCGAGCAGCAGGGGAAAATCATATAGGCCAAGTATGTTGGAGAGTATCAATTTCGTGACTTCTCAGGGTGTTACTAAAGTAATCATTGCGATCTGTACCCACTTTTAAGATTCTGGTACGATTAATATGAAGTGTCCTATTCGTATAGCGTAGAAAGACTGATGTATACACGTTCTTGATCTACCGCAGCACTGTGAGGAGCTTCTAGTCTAGGCCCAACCCCCATCCGGAGGTAACTTCGGGGTTTACTTTAGGAGATAGATTGGTTCATATTGGCCAGAACCATAGCACAAGTGATGTTCTATATGCCATTTTATCCGAATAGGGCAATGCGATAGAAACTTAGTGAGCGGAAATGTCTTTAACTCTACTTCCAAAAAAGATGTAGCAAGTAAGTGCTTTTTTCCTGAACTGTCTCAAAAATGGCGATCATATTCGGATACATAAAGGGGTAGCCATGGTCATTGCAACCCAAAATACAGTACAGTTATGCGAGACTCATGGTTTCCACGATTATGTCGAACTTTTATGTAATGTGTGATCCACCTTTCAACCTCTATTACCTTTATTCATATTATGATTTATAGGCTGTGTAGCTGAGCGTGCTAGACCTCTTTCGAAATGCTAGGGAATGCTGCTTTATCCTCACTTCAAAAGTTCAGTAGACGCACCATGCTCGACGAGCCCTAAGGCATTTGTCAATGCCTCTTCAATACAATTAAATAGACTGAAATAATATGGATCCCAAGTCTCATCCATTCTCATTTTCTATATACATGTTCATTTTTGATGGCTATAAGTAGTCGACTCGACAACATACCATGCGTCCATCTCCAACACCAAGAACCTAGGAGAAGAAGTAGGGCGAGTCGTTCACCACCTGCACGTCCAAGGAGCCTCTCTCGGGAATATCTGGGAACTGTAAAGGAACCAAAATCTGGATGGCCTTGCTGTTGGCCGACGTGACAGAAAAGTCTGAGACCTTATAGTCCTCAGTGACACTAACGGTGGTGACCATCTCCCGGCCCAACTTCTGCTTCGTTGCATCTGGAGACTGCAAAAGCTCCTGTCGCTTTCGCTCGATGTAGATCTCGTCAGCCACGGTGAGCGCACGCTTCAAGTCCTTGACGATGTCTTTTCTGATCTTTCTGATTTTTCTCGCAAGCTCGTGGTCTCCAGATATAAACACAACCTGCAAGAACCCTTTGTACCGCCGCTCAAACTCGTCGCGGAGCTTCACAATCAAGTTTTCCTCGTGCAACGTGACAAATGCCTTGCGGATGTTCACGTTCATCCGATCGACGTTGGCAGCATGCGTCCAGTAGGAGTCGTGGACTGAGGCAAAACTCAAGCCCTCGTTGCCGCACGCGGCTGCGGTCATAAGCATGTGCGCGGCATCGAGAGAATGGACGAAGTTGGGTGGAAACGCCGTCAGCTGTTTTCTCGCGTCGACCTGCGTGGCTTTCCAAGGGTCGGAGATCGAGATATCTTGCAAATTAGTCGACACCACCTGGTTCTGCGTGGCGCGGTATGGCTGCACGCAAGGCAAGCCGAGAGGAGTGGTCCAAATGACAGACGAGAGGTGGTTGGGCTTCTTGGCTTCCAGCGCGTTCTTGTCCTCGTAGTCGATTCTCACCGACTTGGAGATCCGCTTGGCCGACTCGCCCAACCAGTCCTGGATCAAATGAGCGCCCTCAAACAACTCCCGCACCGACGCAAACACCAAGCTGGTGAGGTAACGGGCGTGTTTTTGCACGGTGGGGTAGTCGTCCTTCCCAAACAAGGCCGAAAGTTGCTTTTCGATCTGCGCCACGGCCCCCACGAAAGTCACGCCGTACACATTGGTCATGACCGTCTGCTTGACGACCTTGCGGGAAATCTTTCCCTTTAGAAAAAGCGCCTCCTCTTTGCCGAGCGCAGCCTCCGTCTCCAACCGCTTCTCAACTAGGCCAGCGACGAACTTGTACACATCCTGTGGCCGATCTGAAGGCACCAAGTTCACCTGTCTTGCACCCTCGATGTCGCCGCCCAAAGCGGCGTAATGCTGGAGCCCGTTGCAGGTCCCGTCCTGGTGCACTGGAATGTACGAGACGTACAGCGTGGGGTCGGCGAGTTTGTGCGCCTCGCTCAACTCAAAACAAACACTCAACACCTGCCACGGCTTGTCTGCGCCCGTCCACCACTCCTCGTTGGCCAAGGGGTTCTCGGCTACTTTACAGATGACGTCCAAGTTGTCGTCCACGAATTTCACGCGCTCGTCCAACGACGCCTTGTCGTAGCCGTACAAATTGGCCAAGTGGATTTTGAGCCAGCGCAATCCGGTCTCGCCGAGCGGCACGCCCTCCCAAAACACAAACAACGATCTGGTCAAGTCGTTACCAAGGTGATTGAGATGCGGTGGTAAAGGGTACGCCCTGCCACGGAAATCAACGTTGTGCGGGAAGAACATCTTTTCGCCCACGTACGCCCTGGCTATCTCCAACTTGTAGTTGGTGTCGCATCGCTGAGACCGGAAAGACGCGGCCTGGTTGAGAAGGTGGCGCACTTTCTTGGCGTACAAGACTTTCTCGAGAGGCTCTGCGTTGAAGGGCAATGGCTCTGGAAGCGTGGGCTCCTCGACAATAGGCGGGATATCCAAAAACTCTTTGCCCGTGTTCCAGTAGTGGGAGATCACGTCGAGCACTTTCGCGTTGACGCTCCAGGCCGTCTTGCCCAAAACATTCAACCCATCGTAGACTCCGTCGAGTTTTCCACTTTCGGACGCGGCCTTCACATATGCGATGGTCTCTGCAGAATCCTTGATTCTCACAAGCGTGTTGGGCGAAAACCTGTATCCGCCGGAGTTGTGGCTGGTCCAGTCGAGCGGAGGCGTCAACATGGGAAGAAGCTGCGGCTGGACAGAGTTTACGGTGGTGTTGCTGGCAAGCAAGCTGACCAACTTCTTGTGCAACTTGATGACGCCCAACTTCTGCCCGTGCACAAACTGGTGCGTGTGGTGGAATGCGGGCTGTGTGCCTTCGATCTTGTGGCCTGTCGTGGGATCAGTTCCTGTGACCGACACTTTGGCCACGTGCAACAAGTAGCTGGTGAGAACCGAGCCTAGCTTGGCGTACACGGGATAGTCCCAGTCCTGCTCGGAAAGCTCGGCGGTCTTGTCAATTTTGCGGGCCTTGAGAAGCCGGTTCCAGTGCACAGAGCCCTTGGCGGGCGTCAATCTTTGCTGAGCCTTGACCAACATTTGGGACCGGTATTCTAGCTCGATTGCCCGGCCCACGGAGATGACTGCCCGGGCGGTCCGCATGCCGTCGACGATTCCGCCCGTGGAATTGAGCTTCAACAACTCCAACACGGTGATGACGGCGAGTTTTTTGGGTGGAATGAGCACCAAGAAGGGCGCATAGTACGCGCGGTCCTTCATCTGTTTTCTCTCTGCGGCGCCCAACGACGCCATGTCGACTTCGTTGGCCAAGAGCTTCTGGCAGAGCCGTGTTTCCTCCTGCACGAGCGGGAGCATGTCCTGGTACCAGATATATAGAATGACGTTCAAGTTCTTGCTGAGCTTGAGGCCGCCGCGCTTTTTCATGTCCTCGAACTCGAACTTCCACTTTTCCCGCGCGCCGTCGATGCCCTTGCTCTCCAACTCCCGCTGTCTCTTTTCGTTGTACACTTCTAGGGCCGCGGAGAACTTCCTTTTGTCTTCGTCGCTGGCCAAAGCCTTGTATATTTCGTGGAAGTTGCGCTTTTTGCCCTCGCTGAGGTTGTGCAAGAGGTGCTGCGAGCTTTCGCTGTCCAAGTCCTGGAGAAGATTGGGCAAGTCGAGGCTGTCCTTGCTTTCCAACCCCAAAAGCGTATGCCTGATCACCTTTAACCCAAAAGATTCTACTGACCGAAGAGTGGCCGACCCGGTTTCAAGCGTGGGCGCTTGCACATTTTCGTCTTTGAAGTATTCGGGCGTCTCGGGATCCTTGTCGGCCAAAGTGCTCTCGGCATTTCTCACTTCATTGTAGAGCTCGAGGAGATCCAGAGAGACATGGTACTGCTTGATCTCCGGGTTCCTGAAAATCTCCGCGAGGTCGCTGGGCGAGATTATATCGATATGTGAAAACACCCGTTTTGTCAAGCGAGGAACCGCAAACGTTCTCGTAACAATTCCCATATAGTCGCCGTCTTCCCGGAACGACTTGTAAATTAAGATGGCGTATGTGCGATCGTCCGGTGCGACCAGAAACCTCGCGGCCATTTTCCGGAAAAAGTCGTTGGTATCTTGAAAAGTGGTCAGCTCGTCCATCGCAAGCGTTTCCAAGAACTTGTTGGTCAAGGTGAGAAATTGCCTCGAGCCCTCCAAAAGCGGGTTTATCGCAATTAAAATGTTCTCGGCACGTGCGTAGTTTCTGCTGGCCAAAAGCGCTTCAAGCAACGACTGTAGATGTATAACGTCTTTGGCAAAAGGAGACCGGGTCACCGGATCGTACGACGAAGACCACGGCTCGGGCGCCCGCTGTCTTTGAGACATTTCCGGGATCTTCGAACCCTCGATCTCGTTGAAGGGTTTCGTTGATAATTTGACAGATGATGCCGGTTCGTCACGTGCGTTCCGGAGCTCTTCCATTAGAGAGGGAAGAAGCGAGATCTCTTTTTTAGTGGGGAAAAGCGGGGCCGGTTGTGTTGTTTTGGAGATCGTGGAAGTGCTTGAAGATCGAAGGCCGTAGATAGAAACGCTGTGCCCACGCTTTAAAGAATGCAATAGCAGCACTCTATGTGATGCGATGCGAACCATGATGTAGAACTGGCGAAGGCTGTCTGAAGCGAATGTGCCCTGGATAGTGAGAAGTGGGTATTTGGCTAATTTCGTCGATGCTTCTATATAATCTTAAAAGAAAGCGGGTTCTATGTGCCGCAATATCTGGGTTGTAGTATGGGGTTGTACTCGGAACAACGTATAAATGGCTCACGCAAGATTTTCCACTGGTCAGATGGCGACAGGCTCGAGATGCGGGAAGACTACCCGAAAGGAACCTGCATGCACGCGCCCGTTTCTCTTTTTTTTTTTTTGTCGCTCGGCCGGTCACTGTGCCTGCGCATCGTGGGCCCATTCTCCGATCGTCGCACCGGCGCCGACGTGTCGCACCTCCAAGCCTCTAATAAAGGCGATCTATAAGTAAAAATCTTCAAGCAGCATGCGGCTAAAGCAAAAATAATATGGGGCTAGAGCACAGTCTCGCCATTGTAGGTCCAGCCTCCGAATTGCTTCTGGACGGACTCGCTGAGAAAGTCGTCCACCACCGAGTCCTGT
The DNA here is from genome assembly GCA_030674755.1 of Metschnikowia henanensis. Lineage (NCBI taxonomy): Eukaryota > Fungi > Ascomycota > Pichiomycetes > Serinales > Metschnikowiaceae > Metschnikowia > Metschnikowia henanensis. The sequence goes on along the minus strand of JAKUBE010000679.1, from coordinate 838 downwards.
GGTCTCTCATTCGTGAAGTCCAGGTCGAAATTGGAAGTATCCAAAAACCCGTTCACTGTAGGCTTGAACGGCGGGGCGTAGCCCTTATCCAAGAGCTTTTTCCAGTTGATGTTGGCAAAAAACGAATGGCTCCGGATCGACGGCGCATCGCTCAATCGTTTCGAGGGGTCTTTCTGCAACAATCTCGTTAGCAAATCCTCGGCGTCCGTGCCGGCCAAAAAGCTCGGGAACTTGAGCGGATTCTGCAAGATCTTCTTGTACATGGTGGAAACATCGTCGTCATAGAATGGCGGCAAACCTGTCAACATTTCATATAGAAGAGTGCCGAGAGTCCACCAGTCGACGCTCCTAGTGTACCCCTGGTTCAATAGCAACTCTGGCGCCAAATACTCAGGCGTGCCGCAGAAAGTATTGGTCTTGTCCTCGTTGGTCATGTTAAGCTTGCACAATCCAAAGTCACACAAAGCAATATGCCCCTGGTAATCGATCAAGATGTTCTCTGGCTTGAGGTCTCTGTAAATGACATCCAAATCGTGTAAGCTCTCGAGCGCGGTGAGCAACTCGGCAATGTAGAACCTGGATCTGTCCATGGTAAATTTCCCGGACTTCTGGAGGTGGTAGAAGAGCTCTCCGCCATTTATAAAAGAGAGTACAAGATAGAGCTTCTCCGGGGACTGGAAGGAGAACTTAAGCGGCACAATAAACGGGTTGTTGATGCGTGCCAACACCGTGCGCTCAGCGAGCGTGTGGGTGACCTCCATGCGAGAGACAATGTGCTGCTTTCGCAACGTTTTCAACGCGTAGATCTGCTTGGTGTCCTTCTTCATGACCTGCATCA
>JAKUBE010000678.1:0-16637 GCA_030674755.1 Metschnikowia henanensis | reverse complement strand
TCGCCCGTGGTGATCCTCGCGTAAACACCGGTCACGTGACGCATAGGGGTCCCGCGCCAGATCACAAATATTATCATGACATGCGGGCCCTGCGCGTGTTTGTCGAACCTTCTTTATTGGTTTTAGAGAAATCTTTTGCAAAATGCCGCGAGGTGATAATAATCAGGCCCTCTTCAAAAGGAATTTTAAAAGTCGGCCAGAGCTGAAGAGGCAGACGTACAAATAAGCCTTATCGACTCGTGTTTTGGGTATGCACTAGTGGAAAATATTTCTTTTCCCCTATGTGTAATCACCACATATCGCAAAAGAGAAGTTTGCGTAATACAGTATTTGATCAGACAGTATTTATCTATCTATCTATTCAGGTGACCGAAAAAAGATTGAAAAAAAACCGAACGAAGGTTCGGCCGAGGTAAAAGTTCAGAGGCAAATTTAATTGGCGCGTCGGGTTTAGAATCTCGTCATTTGAGGTTTAGACCCTTCCATAACAAAATCTCGAGGTCATTCATTTTATAATGCAAGAATCATCAATTTTTCCTTTAAAGATATGAATAAAACTAAACTGACTGTTACATGAGGTGATAAAGTGTGCCGCCGTGAAGTGAACCAAAAGGCATGTCACGTGATCTTGATACTATGACATGACGTCGTTTTGGTCCCATTTCCACTATTGCAGATTAAAAAATCGCCTGTTTTTCTTCACTCCATTTGCCCCCTCTTCAACAATTTAAATCAACTCGCTCGGCCCCGTTGCATCACTCGACTTCGATTTTGGCCTTCGCACGACTACCGTTGACTCAAACTCACTTTGAACGGCTCAACTAATTATAAAGCCCTCAATGTCCGAACCCAAAACAGACCCCACAAAATTCCTCGGCTCCATCATAGGTAGTGCTGTCACTGTTAAGCTCCATAACGGCGTCGCATATCAAGGTGATTTGCAAAGTATCGATGGCTACATGAATGTCGTGTTACATTCTGCTAAGGAGCTTGTAGAGGAAAGCCACACAAAGTCTTACGGGGACGTCTTTATCAGAGGAAACAACGGTACGTCATTTCGAGCTTCTATCATACTCGGAAAAGTCACCAGTCCATTAACCAGCTCTTTTACTAACGTCCAGTGTTGTATATTAGCGAGTGCTAGCTCATCTTATAGGAATCAAAATAAACGGAGAAGGAAACAAGAAAAATACAGTTTTACTAAAGGGTTGAGAGATTTAGTTCACACTAGAGAATATCCTGAGGAGAATACCACCCATATTTGATATCTTATTAAAAAGACAATGCAAACCTCTTCTGTATAAGGGTGTCACGTGACCTATCACCCATCATATATGCTTTGATTGACCTGCAAAGGCGTAGATTTCCGATATTCTGCTACAACCAGAGCAGTGTCTATAAATTTAGGTACCTCGAAAATCGTAGTAAAACACATAATATTACCTGATGAGCACTATGTATGAACGATGGGTGAGCTTGCCCAACTTCATGGTCACGTGATGCACCTCTCGGGTCAATTCCAGCGAATAAGAACTCGTCTCGCGCAAAAAGCGAAAAAAGCCCGAGCACCAGGAGGCCGAATCTCAAATTCTCGTCCACCCAGTTAACTACACTCTCTAACCTAGATTCTATACAGCAAACAATGTTCGCCGCCAGAAGACAATTGTCTACTTTGATCCCTCCAAAGATCGCTTCTGCCAAGGTACGTACTATCTCATGAGAAGAATATCTGAACTTTTGTGTGTATGATAGGAACTCTTTGATTTTTCCTGCGGGGTGTACTGGGAAGTGACCTGAGGAAAGACCATTTAAAATGTTCACGTTTTTAGCTCTGTGCTTGTCCAAATCGACTCAGTCTGGGTTAAGTGTTTTTTCGAGATGAAGCGTTAATTTTGTCTCTTTTCATCTGGTGGTTTCACTTCGTGAAATAGGCTTCACATTCCTTTATTCCTGTGGCTTCTGACGTGTTTTTCATGACACAGGGAGGGATTCTTAGGGTTTCTCTTCTTATCTGGATGTTACAGCTGAGAACTCAAAGTTCAGGAACAAGAAGTTTCAGCTCAGGATCTTTATTCGTGGATCAGCACATTGTTGAAGCGATTAGAATCCGGACAGCTTATGAAAAGCATCTCGCCCTCATGCCATCAGTTTTTTTAGCGTGAAAAATCTGAGACCGACAAGTTCTACCTAATGGATGGTTGGCATGAATATTGCGACTTTCTAGATTTTCTCCATGTATTGGTGTCAAAACGCTGATTGCAAAGTACCCATTCACTACCACCAAAGTCAGAAGAGGTTGACCCTCTCCCATCAACACACTTCGAAACCCAATCACTCACAAATAATCAAACACCAGAAACCTACAGAGTCTCGATTTTTTCAAAACCATATACTAACTGATATAGAACATTGGCTCTAACCCCAACGCCAAGAGAATGGCCGAGGTTGTTTCTTTCTACAAGAAGTTGCCTACCGGTCCAGCTCCAGCTGCCAAGAAAAGCTTCACTCCTTGGGGCAGATACAAGGCTGCTTACATTGACGGCGACAACGCCTCGGGCAAGCCTTTGCTTCACCTTGCTCTTTTCATCATTGTGGCCGGCTACACTTGGGAGTACCAGGCTCACTTGAAGCACCACAAGGACCACTAAATGTGGTGGGGAGCGCACTATATACTTACAACGGAATATACAAAACATTGAATGGTCTAAGGGCTTTAGGATGTATCTGAGATTTGAAAAAGACTGTGTGGGGTAAGAATACTAAGGGGTCGTTCGTGAAGAGCTTTTGTAGAATAAGACTCGTGGTATTTGCCTTCCTATAATACTTGTGTCTTGTGAGCGCTATTCCAAAACTCAGATGTGAGAATGTTTCTTCAACACCCCAGAGTGTGAGATTTCATGCGTAAACCAAAGTTAGTATTTAGGAGAGACTTGAAAAGTTGACGCATCTGGAAAGCAGTATGAAAGACTTTTGAGACGCTAAACTTATACGAGAAGTTGCAAATGTATTGATGACTTGATGCAATAGAGTTATAGAAACCAGTTTGCTCCTGATAGGTCATATCCAACCGCCTGTTTTCAAAACTAATAGGCCTTTTGTATTTCCTTTGAAAAGTGATGCGATTGGCAGTTTAATAGCCACACCGGGAGCTATTTTGAATCTAACGTTTTGGCTTACAGGACTTGCCCAGCTCACATTTGAAGCTAATTAAGAGAGTGCGAATGCAACGAGTCAAGAAGATTAAGAACTATTTCCTCAATTACAACAGCAAGTAGTTCAGGCAAGCAATTGGAGCCGAGAGCAGCTGATAAGTCCCGAGACACAAAAAATTGTTGCCTCGTCTTTCGAATCGTCGTATCTTGCTGGAGTTGGCAATCTCGGTCTCCCGAATAGCAGAACATGCGACTGCGCAACCATCAGCAGAACAAATAAGGGACTCCGAATTCGATGAATCCTTGCTTTCTAATAATTGGAGGTGCAGCTTTCTCCAATACAGATCGAGCGTCTTCCGTTCTCAAAAACACTAAAGATATTGATTTATCGAGTTTAGTTTAGAAAGGCAAGTCCGTCTTTCAGGTAGTGGTGGAGACGCGAATTCTATTAATCATTCTTGAGTACTTCGTGAGCTAATAAGAACTTGAAGTAATGAAATGTACGAACACACTCTTGTAAAAGTCACCTTGCCTGCTGCTTGCTTCTGCCGACACCTTAAAAAGCTGCCCTCATGCTTAACTACAAAGCAGGCTTCAAGTAAAATTCTTTCGCAAATATCGATTGTGTCAGTAATTTGAAGTCATGCGTACTCAGCCTTGTCGACACTAAGCCTAAGCTTCCGTGCATGGTCGTGTAGCGCGCGTGGATTCCCCAGTTTGCGCCCATGTTTATATCGCGCATGTTCATATTCCCTCATTTCAATAAACAGGTTCCCGCCCGCTTACCAATCCGAGTAATACCAACCCAACGGCATTGTCGCATATTTATTTCAGCGTCCGCTATCTAGACCACCACAGCCGAGGACTCCGATAATCATTTTCGTGATTTATTCGGTGGATCCTTTAAAATTGACTGATCTGGCGGATAATTTCTTATTTACCGCCTTTTATCTCGCTTCACTCGATAGACGCCGCGTACTGGGTTGCTGTATTCAGGCTGTGCCCCTGAAATCCTGTCAGCTACTGAGCCAGCACGGCACAAAAAAAAATTGATTTCAGACCCAGACTACTTGTCTCTACTAGTGATACACAAATAGCATAGCCGCCCAGGACTCACTGTGTCAGTGCTTTTTTTTGTACAATTGCAAAGCGTGGGACTTCCGGCCCGCCCCTGATATTTACCCCCGGAACTGCCACTTCCAGAATTCTTGCGTGGGTCACTTCCAGCACCGCTCACCGTCCCCGCTGGTACCGGTACGCTTTTACAACACGCATACGCCACGTGCCGAGCACTCAATTCCGTTCACGAGTCCAGTTTTTTTCCATCCCGGTGACCTCTCCCGCATTATATGAGTGCCAGCCGTACTCCCAGCGGCAAATCCAGTTCCCCACAGCCAGCGACACCTCGCATGCTAAGAAGTGTGTCGAGCACGATCAAATCATCAACAGAACAAATGCATGGCGCAGGAAACCATGACCCTAAGACGGCGTCCCACAAGACGCCGCTCCCGCCGACTCAACATCTGTCACCCCAAAAAAAGGATAAGGAGTTGTTGCCCGCGGCAGCAATTGGCCAGCCACCGCTGGGGAAAAATCAACATCCGACGTCCGGGAGTCCGGCCCCCCACAAGCTGCGCAACTCGGCGGAGCCGGCGGGCACACAGCAACAGCAGTTCTACCGCCGCCTGATTGGCGATTGGGACTTTATCCGCACAATTGGTGCCGGGTCCATGGGTAAGGTGAAGCTCGCCAAACACAACACCACCAACGAGAAGTGTGCGGTGAAAATCGTGCCCAGGGCGGCCAAATTGTACCAGCGTGCTCATGCCAACGACCCGCCGCTCAAGTCGCAAGAAGAAGCCACCCAGCGAGAGAAGGAGTACGAGAAGGAGATTGCTCGTGACAAGCGCACGATCCGCGAAGGCGCCTTGGGGCGCTTGCTCTTCCATCCGCACATTTGCCGGCTCTACGAAATGGTCCCGATGACAAACCATTACTACATGCTTTTTGAGTACGTCGAAGGCGGCCAGTTGCTCGACTATATTGTCTCTCATGGCTCGTTGAACGAGAAGTACGCCCGCAAATTTGCTCGCGGCATTGGCTCCGCTCTCGACTATTGCCACAAGAATAACGTTGTGCATCGCGACCTCAAGATTGAGAATATCATGATCAACAAGGACGGCGAAATCAAAATCATCGACTTTGGCTTGTCGAACCTATACACGCCGCATCACTTGCTCAAGACTTATTGCGGCTCGTTGTACTTTGCGGCTCCCGAGCTTTTATGTGCCAAGCCCTACACAGGCCCCGAGGTCGACGTGTGGTCCTTTGGAGTGGTTTTGTATGTCCTTGTATGCGGCAAGGTTCCATTTGACGACCCGGTTGTCTCAGCGTTACACGAGAAAATCAAAAAAGGTAACGTGGAGTACCCGTCGTTCATTTCGAAGGAATGCGTGTCTTTGTTATCCCGTATGCTCGTCGTCGATCCTGCAAAAAGAGCCACCCTTGCGGAGGTGATTCAGCATCCATGGATGAATAGGGGGTTTGACCACGCTGTACCAAGCTACACGCCTAGGCGTGTACCATTGGCTCTCCCTCTTGATCCTCAAATTGTGCAAACAATCTCATCTCTCGACCTTGGATCTCCAGCGGTCATCAACGAAGAACTCACCAGGATTATTACCAGTCCAGAGTATCTATCAAGCTCGAATAATTGGTATACGAACGCTAGACAAGGCCAGCGTTTGCACACCACAGACTCTGATCCGGTTCATGGGTTTCATCCGCTTGTATCAATTTATTATTTGGTAGACGAGATGAAGAAGAGAAAGAGAGCGAAGGAGGAGGCGCTCAGATCTCACATGCGCCAACAAAACACCAATGCGCCTCAGGCGCAGAATATCCAAGACGCCTCTTCCACCCCTCAACTCAGAAGCCCCTCGCAAAACCATACAAACCCCTCATCTCAAGGCGAGGTGCCTGTACCATCTCCTTCAAGACAGCCGTCAAGCAATAGAGCCGAGCTATCTAATCCATTCAAACCGGTTGCCACGTCGTCGCAACCGCGTTCTCCACCCCCACCTCCTCAACAAAAACCACCAGCGCTTCCTTTCCCTGAACAAGCTCACACGCCAATTATGTCTGGTGTCACTGAGTCACTCTCCGATGCTTCGCGCCGGGAAGAGGTGGCGGATCAACCGTTTCAGCAACAGCAGAGTCCGAAGATTCCGAACAACATACCGGAGACATTGGATCCAAATGCTGGAAAGCCTGCAGGCTTTAATAGTCTATTGAGAAAGATGTCAGGCAAGAAGCGCAATGGCCGAAGTCCTTCACCAAGTGACGTGTCTTCTCCTGTCACAGAGTATCCTTTAGTTGGTGAAATGTCTTCTCAAGCCATATCACAACCAACAGGTCACTGGTCACCAGTACGCGGACAACCACAACCAGAGAGACCCAGCGTTCATGCGACGGATCTGTTTGTGCGTCGCGGAGTGAGTATGAAGGTTACCGCAAAGGAGAAGTCTGACTCGCGGGCTGAATTGAGAGGTGAGAAGTCATCTCAAAAGAATCGCACCTCGAATGCGGAACGTACAAGTTACAGGCAACATAGCCGTTCTCACTCCACAGCCGGAAAGCCGAATGGCTATATACCTCTGGAGTATCTTCCTCCTTTACCAAACATTAATGCTGCCCAGATCCGCAGTGGAGCACAGGCACCAGCAGCAGCAGCGGCTCCTCCGCCTGCTGAAGAGAGCCCGTCTCATTTACAGGTGAACTCTACATTTCATCCTACTGCCAGAGCAAAGTCTCTCGGTCTGCACGCCAGGAAAGACTCTACTTATTACAGAAGCGGGAAAAGCAGACCAGCGTTGCCCAACACCATGGCAGCCCAAAATAGTGACGAGGGCGTTGATGTTCACATTGAGAATAATGACGCTGGCGTGTTTGACGATGTGACTCTTGACGATAAATCTCACACACACATTCCACAAATGTCTGAGGCGCAGATAATTGAGCAATTTAACAACGCCAAGCGGAATAGCATGCCATCTATTGAATATCCTAAGACGCTCTTTTTGAAAGGGTTTTTTAGTGTGCAAACTACTTCTACTAAACCATTGCCTGTGATTCGTTACAACATTTTGAGTGCACTTAGCAAGCTTGGAGTCAAGTTTCAAGAAGTGAAAGGCGGGTTCTTGTGTGTTCATACCAATTTGAAGGCACCCAAAGATATTTCCTCCAATGACAATGTCACGCCCACAGCAAGTACCATTATCGACGAATATAGACTGGACTTGAACAGTGAAGAAAAACGTCTATATGGTGACGCTTTTGATCTGTCTTCCGGCTCGATTAAAAAGCCAATTGACGAGTCTGAGCAGCTGAGGACACCAGATAACGAAAAGACCTCAATTCAAATACCCCAGATAGTTACTCCCCAGCAGCCTTCTTCTAAGCAGCTCAGCCGAAAGGGATCGTTGCAAGGAAGTGGGCCATCGCAGCTCAGCTCGCCAACCAATCAAACCAAAGGCCATAGGTCATCAAACTCAATGAACCTCGGTCATCGAAGAAAGTTTTCAATTGGCCAAACATTCTTGCAGAATTACCGAAAGAAGAACGGGTCACAAACATTGATGCCACCAAATACTCCCGCCGCTGCTAAAATTAACAAGCTTCTAGCGGCAAATGGTGACATTGATGATGGTGACATCGATGAAGAGACTTTATCTCACATGAGAAAGCTCTCGTATGACGACTCATCGATGGACTCTATCAACGGTGAGATTAACGGAGGTGGAAGTGATATGCTTGTTTCATCCAGGATTGAGCAAAGGGCCAGACATCAGCGGTCCAACAGTGTTTTCAGTGAGGACGAGGCACAAAAGAAGGCAATCAGCAAAACGCCTTTAAAATTTGAGATCAATATTGTCAAAGTGCCACTTGTTGGCTTGTACGGCGTGCAGTTCAAAAAGACCTTAGGTAATACCTGGAACTATAAAACTTTGGCCAGTCAGATTTTGGACGAATTGAACTTGTAATCAAGGGAGCAAGTGCTGGCTGGTGCATGTAATTCTGAATGAGTCCTACATTTTAAGACTTGCAAGTGTTTTGTACGAATATAGACCATCGATAGATTTTTTGCATCTGCGCAAGCACTTTCAATACATAATAAGTTACAAAAAATACGATAGTCAGCTGGAATAGATTGTTTGAGAGGCACACAGTAGCCGACAACATATTTGGCTCACGGTTGATTATCCTCTAGGTCAGGCCTTTCCTATATGGCCTGCAAACGGCGTGCATCGGTTTCGAGCGTCTCATGAACCCGATATTCAGAAATCATGTGATAGACTCAAAATACTATTGATCTACAGTTCATGAGTTCACGAGCTTTCGCAAAGCCGATATTCTTGCGATACAACGTAAATGACAGTAGAAAACAAAACTCAAATAGTGACGTTGTGGAAAAACAACAGACGCCCAAAATGTAGTAGCCGCGTCGAAACGAAATAATGAATTAGAAGAGCGGGGCAAAAGAAGTTGGCACACATAGTTTCTCGTTGTTGCTCACACGACACTACGAACGGAGGGAATATTCGTTGGTTTTCTTAAGTGAACCGAGCGATCTGAAAACCGAGACCTATACGATCGCTCTATTTTTCTTCCAATTGGATGAAATAGACACCATAACACATTAGTGTTGCTACCGCTCCAGGGCTTTGAATTTTCGCACCACAAGGACCTTCGAGTCAGCTTGACATAATTCATCAGGATAAAGAATCCTTTTCAGCATCTCATACTTTATCAGTCTTTGAAGCGGTCATTTGGCGGAGCAAGATTGTAAGCATAATGAAAGTGTAGCTACACACTCAATTTGTATATTTGTAGCCATATCATTTTCGAATTCCTGAGGTTGCGTTTGAAGCACGGCCGACATCAAAACTCAAGTTTCGTTGAAATTTGACAAGCAGCGCATCAAATATATCGAATTTTGTTCTCTGCTCTCATCCGATTATATTTCTACCTGAATCATTAATCGCAAAAACTTTGTTACCGTCTCAACCTAAAGTCTAGTCGCTACCGCCATCTTTTAAGCCTTTTCAAGATGGACGAACCTGTTGAGCTCATGGAAGCAGACGTCGCAAAAGAAACCACGTTGATGCCTCCACTGCATGATGGATCAATTTTTGAATCTTACGCGGTTCCTGGCGGAAACATACGCGACGACTATCAGTCGGCCTCGATGCCTCCACCTTATCAGAGTGATGACGAGGACCGTCCACAATTCCAAGCTGACTTATGGCACGATCACTTCTTGTTGGGTGACGCGTTTGCCTTAGCTCTTTTTTTCACGTACGCCTTGGCCATGTTGTTCTTTAGTGTCTATTACACAATATCCCAATGCTAGAATTGGCTTCAAAGTTGAGAAATTGGTAACTTGATGGGGATAACAATTTTAGCCATGACAGGTTCAAGGGAGTTGGTTTGCTCTCGATTTGTTCCAAAATCATTGCGTTAGTGTGAAAAACTTTTTAGATACTTTCGTGAAATCAAAAATTGCTGAGCTGAGAGGATTCTTTACGGGCCAAATTGACCCACTTGTAGCGTACGTAGGCGTGAAATTCGAAGTGTCATTGCTGAGTTGTTATGCCGTTGTAAGGAAGAACTTCACCCGATTGACATGCAAAAATGGGCAACATCGTCTCGCGTGCTTAAAAAGGTTACTTTTCTGGACAAGCTCTAGTATTCCACGCGGCAACATCATTGACTCACGAACTCAAGCAGCCATATCTTGGACTCATTAGTAATTGTGCCCTGACATAGCCGAGGAATACCATGAAGCCACGTTATTAAATAAAAGCTTTTACCACGCAAGCTAATTCTTGCTCCCGCGATAAAAACAAATTCAACTTATTATCACAGAAATGACATTGCACAAATTTGTGATTATAAAGGCAGGGAGAACTTAGTGACATCGAGTTCATTATGCATTTGACTTTCGCGTTATGTCTTCCACTACCAATAGGGATCATGTGAAAAAAGAACAGCGAGCAGTTCTTGGTGGGACACACTCGAGCGTGAGGCAAAACGCCTACAAAGACATTTGATGATCCTGTGTGGAATCAATCTCTTTGTTGCTTTCGGTATCCTCACTTGTTGCAAGAACGGATGCTTGAGACTCAAGGGCTGGATCGTTACCATCCGAAATTACTTTATCTGTCTCACCAGCGACGTCATCAGATGGGCTAGTTTTGATCGGTTGCGTCGCTTGCTCCTCATTCCAAATCGCGTTTTCGATTCCATTCGATGAAGCCGAGGTTTCATTCGCCGGCGTAACGGGAGAGGTCAAAGCAACAAAACTTCCTTCCAGAGGTGTAGGTGTGTCTTCTACTTTTTCTTTGCGAAGATTGAGTCTTTCGCCTCGAGAAAGACCCGCCGTATAGTCCATTTTTAACTTTTGCTCCTGCAAGTTTTGAGCTCTTTGCGAGCGCCTGTTTGCAGCGTACTTCAAGTCCTCTAGCTCTTGTGCTTTTCTCTCCTGATCTTCAAGATGCTTTTGTTTCTCTTTCGCTTCTATACGCGAAGACCGCTTTCTTGTTGCCAAAAGACGAGCCATGTCAAACTCCTTTTTCCTGCCTGAGAGAATCCTTCTCTTTTTTGTTTCATAGGAAAAAATGTTTGATATGAAAAAGTCGTCGTGAATGACATCCAAGATGGCTTTATTGGTCTTGGCCTTTCTATTTTTCAATAAGCTTTTGATCAAGAGATCTAGCTCGTAAACATCTTTGAAGACGAGCTCATACTCGGTCGAAGACACGTCAAAAACCTCTTCCGGATAATGAGATTCTGGAAATTGCGGAGCCAACTTTCGTTTCTTCGGGATGATCAATTTAGGCGCAGAGATCGTACGCTTGTAGAGAGCGGTATCGTCAAATAGCAAGATATAATCCTCTCCACGATCGGGGTCGCGGGTGGCAATTTTCGCCACAGAAACTGGCCTCAAGTTGTCGGGCGAGATCTTGGTCTTATCAATGTAATCACGGAAGTCCGGGTACAGCGAGACTTCTGTGATCATTGTGGCCAAAATGCTCAATTTTTCGTCGACGAATAGATCGTTGAAGGACGGATATGTGCTTGCATCGGAGATCTGGGGCGAGCCATCAGAGGCTTCTTGCTCAGGCGGCCCCTTCAAAGGCGTTTCAGCCCCAAAATACACGCGGAACAAAGTCTCAAACATTGCGATAGACAGCACCTTTTTCCCATGAACTTTACTTATCAAACCAAGTTTTACCTTGTTGATGAGCAAGGCCATATCGTCTACAGGCGGGGGATTCACTAGCTCGAAAAGCTCGATCTCGAATAGATCAGTGTCAAAATGCTCGCTTGCTAGTTTGATGTAGCCTCTACACTGAAAGAGCCAGTTTATGACATAGATGTAGTTTGGATCGTTCCTAAACAGCCGCCAGCGTGGGTCATCGGGATGGCTTTCCTGAAGAGACGTGACTAGCGCGTCGTTGGGAAGAACAACTGGACTGAGTTTCGCTAACGCGGCTATTTCATCCGCAGTTCCGATGCGTAATGCTTCCGTGGCATGGCCTGGAGGTACGCTAGGCGTGGCTGATTTTGTCGAAGGCATCTGCAATGTCTTGATGTAAAGGGTAAGTAAAACTGTAAATGTCTCGAATCGTTGGTGTTGAGTGCGGCGGGCTACCGCGGCAGACCCAAGCAAAAAAAACCAGATTCGAATATCGCGCTCCTAAAATCGCGTCTCTGAAAAGACGCGGGAGCGAGGCACATTTTATATTAATGGAAAAGCGGGGAAGAACTATGTACTTTGGTTTCTTTTTCTTGAAATGTTGGGAAACCAATTGCCGGGAGAAGATTTCTTTTGCCGGCCTTTGACTTTGCGCTCTGGGGCCGGAGGCTTCGGCTTGGACTGCTATTGTGTGGCTTCTTTGTCAACGACCTACGATTACGGGGCGCGTTTGGTTGCAAAAACAATAACACGCAGAATACATGCAAGTTGGAAGGATTTAGTTCTTTTCTTTTTTGAGAATCTTGTCTCAATGTGTCCATTTCTCTGGATCCCAGGATCTGAGAAAGGGTATTGGTTTTTCTCTTGGTTTTTTCAAGCCATCGTTTCTGAAATTAGGAGAAAATATTGCCGTACCTCCCTGAGCATTGACTTCGCTTAGGCGCCAAATCATGTCGCCTAGCTTTTGTCAGGCTCAGTTGGTTTATTGAAAGCTACTAAAGAATCCAGATTGCGAAAAGATAAAGGTTTAGACTACTTGATACAATTCATACGCAGTGATACGAAATACCATTCGTAGAGTACCCATCACAAGTCGAAAGCAATGCCTACCTTGAGTCAACTTCCCAGCAAATACCACAACAAAAACTGCAGCTGCTGAAAGCGTAGACTCCATAAGGAAACAAGACACTGAGATTGAGATGGAACTCTTTTTTCAGCAAAGAACTTCGAAGTGGCTTCGAGCCTTTTCACCAAAACTACGAATGAAACGGATTCTGAAATAAATAATGCGTCGATTGAGATCTAACCAGATTTACCGAGGAGCTGGCGCAACTCGTCGTTCTTGCTTTTGATCTTGATGATCTCGCCGGTGATTTTGAGCAAGGCCGAATGCTTGGATAAATTGGGCAACCCGTCCTTATTGAGCTGCTTCCGTTTGGACTTCTTTTTGGACTTCCTGGTCGCGCTGGCCGAGACCAATTCATTTTTATAGTCGTCCACGTTGGTCACTAATCTCAAGCATCTGTCATACGCGTCCTTGCAAAGCAACCGGCGCTTCTGCTCCAGATGGGAATGGTTGAGTCTTTTCTGCGTCAAGCTAAGAAGTGGCTTTGAAGACTTTCTTCTTTTCTTCATCGAGCTATCGGAAGAGACCGAGCTTTCACGACTTCTTTTCGCCTGCACTTGGTCTATCGAAGTGTCTGGCGTCCCGAACTGCGGGTTACCATTATCGCCGAGCTCAAAAGCTTTCAAATTCTGGCTGGAGAAATTCTGAAAGGCACCTGCTATGTCTTTTTTTACAGACTCGCTGAGACCAAACTGCTCCTGTTGTCCCATTGTTTGCATTTCGAACATGTGAGGGATCTTGGGCTGGTTCTGGTGGTAGAACTCTAAGGGATTCACCTCAGACGAAAACGCCAAGTTGTCCAAGAACTTGTCCAAAGCACTAGATTCTGTCGTCGAGAAGAATTGATCTGCATCGTCTCCTTCCTCATTGGTAGCTAAGAATTGTTTGTCCATTCTACCAAATTGTGCGTCATGGCCAGCAAAAAGATCTCCATACCCCTCGATCGACTCGCCAGGAGGTGTGATCAAGGGCCCAGATGACATGTTTGGAAGCGAAACGTGACGGCCAGCATTTCGCATCTCATCTTGCGATTGTAGCGGCATCTGGTAGCTTAGTTGATTCGCGAGAGAACCCGGAAAAAAGTTCGCTTGGCCTTGAGATTTGTTATTCTCATGACACTGCCTTAGACCCTGAACCCAATCTTTGCTGAAATTAGACAGGCCTGGGCCTTGCGGCATAAACATGGACTTATCGAGGGAGATATTTTTTTGCCCAAGCCTGACATCGCCCGCGTACAACTGGCCGTGATATTGCTGGGCCCTCTGGAGGCGTTCGACTTCCAGCAATGCGTTTTTTTGCTGGATCTGGCTGTACATGTTATAAGCTTGTTCAAAGTCCATGTCCATCGTCACCATGTCGAGATTGAAGATGTCCTCATCGTCTGAATGCTGGGGTTGAGGTGTCGCTGAAGTAGCAGAAGTGATAACTGGCATTAAGTGAGCCTCGAGGCTGGTGTTTTCGAGGAGTTTTTGTTTGACCGGCGGATGACTAAAAACATTAAGGTTTATGCTGGTGGGTGCAATGCCCGCAATGCCCCGGGTTGTAGTCGCTGTGGAAGACATGATTAGAATGCGTCGAAGATCGAAATTGCCTTCGTTCTTAGGGAAATCCGATATTCTTCTTTCGAGATATTCAAGAAATGTGAGAAGCTTCAAACGTCAAAAGCTATAGGACAGCTTTGTGGTGTGTTGAATCGGTCAGTGTGCTTAACAAGACCAAACTTAGACAAATGTTAGACCGCCTCGAAATTTCTCTAAGAAAAATCTGCGGGTGATCGCGAAAATTAAATACAGCGCCGCTGCAAGTGATTTGAAAATTGATTAGAGGAGCTTTTCAACGGCAACTTGAAGTGAAAACGTGGTTGGGGGAAGCTGAAGTAAAAACAGCTTGGCTCGGTGGCTGGATCTGGATTTCTTTTATATTCTCAGTTGCCCAGAAGTGATACACGTTCGAAAAAGAAAGCCTGATCGGGAAGTCTGGGGAAATGCGGCCAGCGGAGATAATGCCCGGACCCGGGACTGTGTGCAGGCAACTACGAGACCTTCACTAAAAGCTCGATCTGAAGACAATGGAACAAGGCTGATTAGGTTTGTTCAGGAAAAGTTTGGCGACTCGTTATTATTCCGAGATTAGTCTGAACAAAGCTAAACTGGCCTCCAGCTGCCCTTCATGATACTCGCTATAGGCTCTTGC
Organism: Metschnikowia henanensis; assembly: GCA_030674755.1. NCBI lineage: Eukaryota > Fungi > Ascomycota > Pichiomycetes > Serinales > Metschnikowiaceae > Metschnikowia > Metschnikowia henanensis. The sequence goes on along the minus strand of JAKUBE010000678.1, from coordinate 1,906 downwards.
GGTCAAAAGGAAGAGTCTCATATCTTCGTTGCAACGCCCTGTACAGGAATCATGCACGCGTCGGGGTCACTCATGCAAAATGAGTTGTCGGGGTAATAACGTTTTCTGAGGCGCAGAATTAGGAAATTGTCTACTGCATGGCAAAGCAAGTGATGGCCAAGTCCGAAGTTGGTTGCTTCGAAAGTTGCTTCGAAAATGTTTCGATGATTTCTTATTCATGATCGAACCAACGCCTCTTTTAAAAGTGAGAGGAGCCGGGCCGCCTCGACATTGTGATTCCCGTTCGTGTCACATTATCAGAAAAGTCTGAGGCACTGCCAATTATTCAAGGCAGCTGACTTGACACAATTTAGAACATCACACATCGTATTTGCAGCGTTTAGTGACACATTTCGATGGGGGTAAGCTACACCGTAATTCGTAGATGCACGTTTGCGATGTACCCTTGAAAGCCTTGTCAGCCAGAAATTTGGAAGTACAAAGTTCGCTACTATCAAAGGTACGTTCCAATTGGTGGTCTTCAGATTGAAAATACTACAACAGAGTGGAATCAAAGTACCTCTTTTCACTTCAGTACAGCTGAGGACTTCGAAGACAATGATTAGAATTTTGATAACCTCTTGCTTGATACTATTCAAATCGCTGAAAACTTTCGAGCGGTATGAATATCTATATTTTTTGCTTACGTGTTCTCATTATGTCTAAATAAGTGTGTACGTTGTTTCACAGCGTATCAGCAGGCGGCTTCACGTATAATACTTTAATTTCTTGAATAATGACTCGCTTACCAAAAGGGAAGCAGTCATCCAATATTGCGGGGAAAGCGATACGGAACCACTGTGGCCAATCAAAGACAAGGATAAGAAGTCCGGGGAACTCACGGTAAGTCTAGGCCGGCCCCTTTCAATGTATTGTGTGAACGTCACGTTTACGACTCAATGCATGAGCAGTGCCTCGGAAACGCGGCTCACGAGCCAGCCCCACATTCATCGAGAAAAGAGCCGAGAAAAAAATCGAGAGAAAACAAGGAGACCCGTACACCACGAAACGCTCGCTTACACAGCCCCGCACTTCTAAGGCGTATTATCCCTTCTTGCCTCACCATGTTTTTGGCAAGATTAATGCCTAGATGCCATGTAAGTTTCGAATGTTGTCTCTTATTTTGCTTTGGGAACGAGGCGCAATAGGTAAATAGTATTTTGCAACCTCAAAACGTGGAGAGCCTCTTTCTTTTGTCTTCCTTTACTTACAGATAGGAATGCGGCTGGTGACAGACCAGAAATGTCCTGCAGCGCCTATGCTTGAAGCGGAGCTAGATCGGCCTTTGCTTGGAGCCCGCCTAATGTCTCGGGGTATGTATTATCAGGAAAGGGGCGATTGGCTGTAATTGTTCGAAGATGCACGATTCGGACATAGGTGTGCACACAAACAAATTACGGGGCCTGTAATATTAGTCGCCGACGATTGTGCTGTCTAGCTTTTCATTGTTTTTCTACCTCTCCGTTTGGCTCGTAGACTCAGGCATACAGCAAAAAGAACAGCACAATCATACGAAAGTCCTAATATTCTTTTTTGAAAGAAGCACAAGTTTTCTTTTTTGAAAGAAACACATCAAATCTTGAACACGTTCCTGGTGATACAGTGAATTCTAAGAAGGCGCTTACTTCTTCTTTTTACCTGATTCAAAGAAACACATCAAGTCATCTGATTGAAGGACTGAAAACCTATAACATAAAAACCCCTCTAATCAGCTCCCAAGGATGTACTTAGTTTCTAACTTGGGCCACTTCACGCCGTAACCGTGGCAACAAAAAGCAACTCCTCTTGGCACGCCCTTGTTACAAAGAGTACTTTTTTTGAAAGAAACACATCGTATTACAGGAAAAAACTATACATAGCTATAAAA
>JAKUBE010000677.1:0-16830 GCA_030674755.1 Metschnikowia henanensis | reverse complement strand
CGTTCTCTTATTCTGGTCGTCGCCCTCGAATTTCGTGGCGATCGCCTCGTAGTATCTCCGCTCGGCATCGTCGTACCTTTTCTGTACTACGGCCACACTGGCGTCTTCTAAAAGTGGGGTGATTTCCGACATGCTGTGGTAGAGTTGTTGCCTGTATTAGTCTTTTTATTAGTGTGAAGTGCGGTGGTTAGTTTCGCCTTCTCAGTGCCACTGGACAGGCGGAGTGAACCCTGGCATTTGTGGGCAGGGCACGACGTACGGTGGTTCCAGATGAGGGCAAATCAATTAAGGCGATGAGATTTTTTTGAAAGGGAGTTGTGGAAGGATAGTAACAAAGCGTCCTCTACCCCAAGCTGTATTATTTTACATATATTACGTAAAATCCCGGAGAGCTATGGTCATCATTTCTGATCACCGTAGTGGATGTCGTGCGCCTGAACTTGTAAAGGACTACAGTGAAACCCCGTTGATTCGGTCAACAACAATGTGACTTTCATTTCTGAGAAGCGGGGTTTTCGATACGACGGGGCCAATATCTACTGTGGCAAATCTGAAAATGCTTAAAATCTTCATTGTCCTCGCACAATATTTAAGGATCGAAGTAACAAGAGTTCACTGTAAGTGGCTTGAGGGCCGCGCGTTCCAGAGCGGCAAATTTGTGTTTTTTGAAAGGCAGGTAACGACGTGTTTTTCATAGAACGAAAGCATATTTAGCTTCTATCAAATTCAAGCGGTGGCCCAAGTGAGGTGGGGTGCGAGTACTGGTGATTTACTTCTGAGTCAGTTAAAAGAAAATTGCACGTTGCGTTAAGAACAAACTTCACGTGAACAGTCAAAGCATTTACTGACCCTTTCTCTAATTTTGTATCTTATTCTTTACCTACCAATTTACGTAGGTTCAGTTAGAGAAACATTACATGAAGTGGTGATTGCTTACCTTGTTTCAGCGAACGCCATTACTTACGCAGAACATTCCAAGGTTGCTTCAATCTCCGTCATTTTTGTTGAGCATTGCAGGAGGCGAATTCGCAAATTTTTGCTGTCCTCTGAAAGTCTGCTCAACTGGCATATAAATGAACCTTTTTTGTAATGAGTTGGCACCCACGGAAAGAAGAATTTGGCGATCTGGCTCATTTATTAGCAGGCCATTGGCTCATCCGTATCTCCCTAAGCTAAGCGCAATTTGGCAATATCCCAATCAGTGATTGTAATTGGGATGGTTATGACGCGACATTGTCCGATCTAGCCAGCACAACGGAGCGACTCTTTTCTTTAGCAAATGAAGAAGAGCGCCACAATCTTCAAGCAACGGTTGACAACATACAACAGGTATTTTTTGAAGTCTAGTCGATCTAAGATTTTTTTAAGAAGCGCGTAAGCACTGACTCGCACGGCGACCGTCATTTGGGCCATCGCTTGCAGCTGGTGAAAGATAGTACTTTAAAATTTGTCAGAAACGATGTGCTTATCTTCGACTATTCGCTTTCCTCTTTTTCTTTCCTTGATTTTTCTTCTCATGAGTGATGTGAAAATCAATGTATTGTATGGCCGTGATCGCAAATGAGTGCGACTGCAAAAACGCGTGTTTGAAGTTTTTTCAAAGTGGCTCTCATTGGGCAAATCAGATTTTTAGAGGACCTTTCTGGTAATATGAGAAACCAATCAGTCATAAAGTGTCCATCTCCGGCAACTCATTAAATCTACCTTAGTAGAGGCGCAACACACATGCAACGGAGTAATCATTAAGTTCCAGAAACAGAAGCTCGATTTTTTCAGCACGCGTCTGTCGTTCCTGGCCCAAATCATGGGGTGTACAGCAAAAATATACAGGGCCATTTTGCTTGCAAAAGTTGATGATTCCAGAGATGAATTTAGGTTCACTTGCTAGACTCCAAATGAATTCCTTCAGACATCAAGATATGCGTAAGACTTTGGAAAAAAAGCCAGCAAAGAATTCAAATGCGAACTCAGAAGTTTTGCGTTGGTGGACGTTTCCTGATCATATAGTCGGAAGAATCTTGGAAAACGTCACTTTTGACGGGTATGTTTTGCTCACGCACAAGAGCTCGGAATTGCGTCGCCGCCTCGATAACAGCAAATGGTTGCGGATCGTGTTAAAAGATGCGATTGCCCAGGCAGTCTTGGTGTGCGAAGACGTAGATATTGAAAAAACAAGCAAAGTTCTGGTGTGGCAGGGTTTGTGCTATCTCCGGGGATTCTTGGTGTTATCCGGTATCATCTACCCGATCACACGAGCCGACTTGCTCCACCCTGACTTTCTTTGGCTACGTGGGTTCAAGAATCGTGAAATGCGCCATTTTATCATGAAACGTTCGTATATCATTCCTCTACTCATTGAGCTTGAGGCAGCAGAGAACGAGATCCAGCCTGCAATTGAGAACATGACACCGCAGCACGTGACACTTCCTATCCATCGCTACTGCTGGCTCCGTAAACTATTGCATTTGCAATCATTCCAGCTGGCATGTGAGGAACAGTATAGATTCTCGTGCGCCCCGCAAGAGACGGTTCTCTTCCGGCTCTCTCGGTGCTTCAGCGACTTCCACGAATTGGCCAAATACCGTGCCTTGACGCTCGCGGATATTCGCGAGGACGTCAGCCAGTTTTTACGCATCAGAAAGAAGATCTTTTTGTTTGACAGCATGGACGATTTCTGCGACTTCGTAGAGGAATGTGTTAGGATTGTTCTCAGGCGACTCAAGCCGAGGAACGTCACGCCCGGCTTAACGGGAAACATTCTCCATATCTACAAGGGCTATGGGGGACAGCCCGAATTTCTATACAACGCAATTGTGGCCTCGGTTCTCTTGAAGGAGGTATTCGACAAACTCGAGTTTAACGTCGATGGCAAGAGTCTCGGCGAGTTGGGTTTGGAAATGCAGAGAGACTGCGTGTGTATAACAGATGCCAAGGGCTGTGGGATGTTCTGCATGTTCATCGACTTGACTACGTATTCGTGCCGCTTTGAAGATCCTCAAGAGAATACTGGCGCAGACGCAGATTTTGATTCCGATGCTGAACGTTTCGTCATGGAGGCGCACCTTCTAGATGAGTTTCACGAACTAGGTGTGCGTTCACCGGGCGAAGGCTTTTCTGAAGGCAGCTGGAGAACTTCCCCCGTGAGCTTTGATTGGGTGAAAATCACTCAACTCGCATTCATGCTTGAATGCTTCTTTGTCGATGCGGAAACACTTGATCTGGATGCTTTCATGGAGATTGGCCCCGATGTTTCTCTTTTCCTCGAGGCAGCAAAAATCGGTTACTCGAAAAGAAGGAAAACTTCGGACCCAGAGCTTGATATCGATGTGCACGCGGCATCTGGCAAGAACGATCCTGTGGACTTCGCTGACGAGGGCCCAATCAGGGCGAGGATATTTCACAAATCACGAGAACAATATATTGAGGTTTCGAGAGGCGACGTCTTTTTCTGTGATATGCTGTGCGAAGATGAAGTCTTGGGCGACTACGGAGTGGTGCTTGATCCCACACCACGCGGGACCGGCTCAGAAAGCTGTTTGCTCGTCATGCTCGCGACGGATGTCGAAGCATGCCTTGTTGGAATTTCCAGCATGCATTTCCCCACTTTTGAGTCTCACAAAGACGTTGCCTCGTTTGCAAGATGGTTTCTTGCCTCGGAAGGAGGCACTTTCGTTGGAAATTATATGTTTCCTGAATTGCGTGTCGCCAGAGACAGACTCACGTTTGTTGCAGCGTCAAGGAAAGAGAAATTGGGTTGACTACGTGAATAAGGTTCAGCAGTCCTTCATTTGCATGTACATCACTATAACGGTAAGCCCTTGCAATCTCTTCCGCGGTCCTTAAGTACTCTTGTTGGCCTTTTGGAGGCAACATACTGGTAGGCAGTACTACTGAAACCTAGTTTGAAAGATACATTCAGATTACATGACACCCATATGGCCATGGATCAAAATCCGCGTACGAGCGTAAGCCTAGGGTACGTCGTACGGTAACTGCTTCTTACTGTACGTCTTAGTCGCTTCGTGCTGTACAGTCTACAATTGCTCTTCAGCGCCAGCGTACGCAGCGTACTTACGCCGTGCAAGAAAATGGCTCGATACACAATGTCTATAACGCTTCAGTCCTAGCAAAAATCTCGAATGATTTCGGTGTTAGGAACAGGGCGTAAAGTGTTCACGTGTCTTAATTTAATGATTCGCAATGTATGAACCCCATTTTGCGGATCCATATTGAGCATGTCGCATATTCTTCTGCGTGCCTTGACAATCGCGTTGCGAATTCTGCCTTCTTAAGAGCACCATGCTCTGCGAGTCTTTACAATAAAATTACATGTATAAATTAGTCCGTATTGAGTATTTCGCGGATACGTAGTCTCTGGAGACAACTGCTCATAGTATAGGTATGGCTTTATCAGAAAGGAAAATCAGGTGAGTCTGGAGAACGAGGTTGATAGATACCCCAATGAACTCCGCGAATCCGAGGATCAAGACTCAATTGCATGACATGAACAAGCTTCCTTTTCAAACATTCCTCGTAATTCCAAGAATTTCGGCAGAAACTCTATTTTTCCGAAGGGGGTAATTATTTACAAAGAAAGCAATTCTTGAGTTTTTAGGACGTATCAGAGATGAGAAAATTCCAGAAGATTGAACTGTGCGCAGAAAAACATGAGGCCAAATTTTTAGAAATCAGTGGAGAATAAGACATTTTGAGGAGTGAACTCATGAAACGTCCGGCTTTTTGGGCCTTGAAAAGAGCATATAACCAGAAGTCTAGAGTTCTCCAACAAGCAAGATATGTTGTATTTTGGAGGGATAAAACGAATCTTCCTCTAGGGCCTAGGAGGCCTGCCATGGGTGCGAAAATACCTTGCAGAAAATATCGTTCACTTCGACCCAATCTCACAGATCCAAGGTACTCGGGTCGACCATCCGCCATGTTGGCTCGTCAGATCCTCCTCAAACTGCGCCCAGATGCTCTCAGATTGTGCAAGAGTACAAGAGCGGCGAAATTAATAGGGGCCTATCTCCCGCAAACATATTTGGTGGGCCCTACCAAGAGAGGCTATGCGCATACGCCGTTTCCATTTGACCATAAGAAAGCGCAGGAAAAACGGGAGTTGGAGAAGCTTCCGAAATACAAGCAGTGGGCGAGGTATTTCGAGACCTTGGAGTTTAAGCGCAAAATGACCAAGTACTACTTGGCGACGTTCGGCGTAATGCTCGTAGCATTTTATTTCTATATGCGTGATCGGTACCATGAGGACAAGCAGATGAAGCACATTCGGCAGAAATACGCCCGGGACCCGGCGTCGCTCAGTGAGTACGAGTACCTCAAATTCAAGGCGTTCAGCAACGACAAGTTGAAGCCGCGCGAAGAGAAAAAGTTCCGCCTTTATCAGATGATGCGCAAGGAGTTTAGGAGGAAAAACCTCTTCGATGCGTCGGTCATGTTCGAGCCTACGCCCGAGGATCTCGATGGCTGGTATAGCAAACAGGCCAAGCCTACAAAGAAGGTGGCCCTGGCGGGTTCCGACGCGAAAGATAGCGAGGAGCCTCTTTCCAGCCAGCTTGCACGCGAGCCTGAGATACCCATCATCACCAACGGAACAAACCCAAATATTCAGCCCGCGAAAGACACGACCGAGTTTTTTGACGCCCTTGCGGCGGCATACGACGATCAGGTGAAGTGGGAGGAACGAGGGATCATGATGGGCAGCAGAAGAAAATGGCTCATGCGGCACGCCGAAGGCGATGTGCTCGAAGTGGCATGTGGAACCGGCAGAAACATTCCCTACCTCAACACTGAGCAGGTAGACTCGATCACGTTCATGGATTCTTCCAGCAAGATGGTCGAGGAGACTCAGAAAAAGTTCCGCAGCAGATTCCCCAAGTATAAAAACGCAGCCTTTGCCGTAGGAAAGGCCGAGGACTTGGTGGACATTGCTCTGGACTCATTCAAGTACGATACGGTCGTTGAGGCGTTTGGGCTTTGTGCACACGAGGACCCGGTGAAAGCGTTGAAAAACATGGCCGCCTTGTTGAAGCCAGGGGGACGCATTGTGCTTTTGGAGCACGGCAGATCTACGTGGGACTTTGTTAACAACCACTTGGACTTTCGGGCCGAAAAAAGAATGCACACGTGGGCCTGTAGATGGAATCTCGACATAGGCGAGATCATCGACGACGCGGGGCTAGACATCACCTACGAGAAACGCGTGCATTTGGGGTCGACGTGGCTCTTGGTATGTAAGAAACCAGAGGACCCGCTTCGCATAGAAGAGAAGCCGTTCATCAACAAGCTTTTCGGGACAGAGTTTGTGCCGGTCGAAAAGAAATGGGGGCTGTAAACCGTGTACATATAAAGAAAACTGAACAATATCGCTACTCGAGGAAAATCCATTCCACGTAGTAAATGCTATATCTAACAGAGTTTGGCGGTCCGAAGAAATTCTCACTTAGAGATAGTTCCCCAGTTGCTGGGATACAGCAAGCCAAGCTCAGAAGGACCAATGCTTAAATTGGCGGGCGTGATGAAATTTAAGCGGAAAACAAATAATAAGGATGGTTAAATAGATAGATCATGTGGGTATTAGATTCCTAGATAGTGAATCTGGTTGGTGAAATAATACGTCTAGTCGATTTATCATGGGACAGAAAAGTGGGAGTCACCTGCTCCTCATACATTAATATTTCAGTCGCATTTCAACTTTTTCTAATGACACTTAAATTTTTTCAGACATCCTGTTTGATCATGAACAACACAGTCAGGAATCTTGATGGAAGTACACTTAAAAATAGCCGCAAAGTCTCGGAAGAGACCACGGAACGATTTCTCACGGGGTTGAGTTTGATAGAGCCAGGACGTCGTCTTAGTATAGGGCCCCGCTATCTATAGGTACACTCCATCTTTGGGGATTTCATCGCCAGGCAACAAATTACGAAACCGAAGTTCCACCTTTAGGGTCTCTAGCTTCTGCTGCTGACTGGTAATTACTTGTTTATTTTCCGCTAAGGTCTCGCCATACAACCGACGGTCGTCTTCCGCCAAGCTCAGTGAAAGTTCCTGTGCGAGAATGTCGTTTGTCTCGTGGAGTTTTGCCAAAGACGTGTCGAGAGAGGTTCTCACGCTAACCAACGAGTCATCCGTAAGCTCCTTGATAGCAGTCTCGAAGTCTCTGAGCGATATAGGCTGACTAGCGGAGGACATTGGTGTACTTTTGAAGCAAGCGATTCGCGATTCGCTACGCGTTGACGGTTGTATTACAGTGAAACCGCGCTAAGCCGGAACCCCGATAAGCCGGACCCCCGCCCGAGGCCCTATATACAGAATGTCTTGATTCTTATCTCTTTCTGTGCGCTTGTGTATGAAGCCGCACCCCGGTGCGAGCCTTTCCCTCTGGTGACCTTCGAAAAGAGTCAATACTTTTGATGGTGGAGGAATTAGATTTTGGACCAGGTCTGAGTCTTTTGGAAATTACATTAGTGCATTGAGCCTTCTTGATACATGTAATCATTGACCCTCTTTCTTGTAGTGCGACCATACCGCCCTTCAAAGGCATAATTGAGTGATCATGAGGTTTAGGTGCGGGTGGTGTTTCGCAGCCGCAAGGTGTCGTGAAAAGCACTTCATAAAGTCTTCACAGGGCAATGATTGAGCTTGAGAAGGATTTGTAGGAGGACATTTGAGCTCAACATAGCTGTTTTTGATTCAGAGGGTTCAGGGAAGCAGAGAAGGTGGAGAAAGAATAACCGATCTAGCGTCGATTTTTTCTTCAAGGCTGCGAGGAAGATCTCCATAAAGCCCACTGGTCTTTTTAAATTCAGCCATGACACACCTCGCGTAAGTTCCAATGTACGTAACACTAATGAAGGCTTTCCCTCCTTATTTCCTGTTGGGGTCTTAAATTGCAAAAGAAAAACCCGATTAGGCAATATGCCCCCAAACCCCGCGACAGAAGGACAACTTCCTTACATTGGATGTCTCCGAATTAATGAGGTTTTTACTGTAGCGCGACACTGAAAAAAGGCAATGGCCTCTCAGATAATTTTAGGATCAGACAAGCATTTGAGTCCAGTGCAGCCTCTTCAGAAATTTACTATCACAGATTAGCGAGACGAGGCTGTCTTCGTGATCTCAGTTCCAAAGAAGGAGCTATAGCTAGATTACACAAGCCCATTAAACCAAACGCAGAAACCTACGCGCACTCACTCAAGACAATAAGGTTACTATGTTGAGCCATATACGCCGAGCAACTCCACGCCTCAGGCACACATCTGGCTTTCTAAAAGCCCGCCTATATAATTCATCCCACGCATCCGAGCTCTTTAGCCCAATTCATCCGCTTCTTCTCCAGCGAGCCGAGACATTGACTAGAGAATACGATGCAGTTGAGAAGGCCATGGCCAATGGCTCGTTTGACCAGGAAACGAGCGTCAAGTTCTCGCGGCTTTCCGTGATCATGGAGAATCTTGCAAGGTACAAAGGGGCCACCACTGACTACGCTCTGTTGCGTGAAATGATCGACGAGGCCGCAGACGAAGAGCTCCTGAAAGAGGCTCAGATAGAGATCCCCGGTCTTCTTTCACAGCTTTCCAAGACAAAACAGGCGCTAGAAAGACAGTTGTTGCCGCCCATAATGCACAACGATAAGCCTGCGATCATGGAGCTTCGGCCCGGCGTCGGGGGCTCGGAGGCTGCGCTTTTCACTGAGGATCTTCTCAACATGTACCTAAGTTTGGCTGGGTCCAAACGGTGGCGCACGACGGTGATCAGCGAGGCCCGCGGGACCAGCGGGACGCTCAACGAGGCGATCATAAGCGTGGACTCGCCCGAAGCATATGACTTTTTGCGGCACGAGAGTGGGATTCATAGAGTGCAGCGGATCCCGGCCACGGAGACAAAAGGGCGTATCCACACCTCGACGGCGGCAGTGGTCGTTTTGCCGAAAATCTCCGATGGCACAGAGCAGTCCTTGAAGGAGGACGAGAGGCAGTTTGCACCCGGAGAAGTGCGTATAGATACCATGAGAGCAGGAGGAAAAGGGGGACAGCACGTGAACACCACGGACTCCGCCGTGCGGCTTGTGCATATCCCCACGGGAATCATCGTGAGCCAGCAAGACGAGCGGTCGCAGCCCCGAAACAAGGCAAAGGCGTTTTCGATCTTGAGGGCTAGATTGGCGCAATTGGACAGGGAGAAGGAAATCGCCGAGCAGAAGAAGCTCAGGACGGACCAGGTGAGCACGACCGACCGCTCAGACAAAATTCGGACCTACAACTACCCGCAAAATAGGGTTACGGACCATCGTTGCGGGCACTCTATACATGATTTGCCTGGCTTCATGGAGGGCCAGAAGATGGACGAAATGGTGGGCAAGCTCGACTCGACAGAATTCGAGGAGCGGCTCCAGGCCCTCATAGCGCAGAAAGCGTGACGGTGATTTTAGCTGCGATCATGGACAGATTAAGATTTTATTTATTGCGAATAGCAGGCTGGGAAGACCGCAAGATAGAGACCGATGCATATTGAGTAAGCTTTGTACATATAATACTGTGGTAATCGGCAACTCTATCTATATAGCCAAGAATACAATGTTGTTTGAGTTCCGTGTAATTCAAACTGACATATCTCTTCGCGTGTACTAATATTAGTATATTACTGTATTGGTTACTGGCTTCATTCGTGGGTCCGAACCGTGCCTACGCTAATCGAGCCATCGGCACGCACCGCACAGGGTCTAACTGAGTTTCAGTAATTGCGCTTTCATAATTGCGTATATATAATCCTGGTGGACAAGAGATTTAATGCGTAGGATACCGAACTAACTAAATTCTTGAAAATCTGGAAAAGGTCCCCCCATCTGGTGGTTTAATATGCATGGCAGTTGACGACCTGACCCCATGCTCCTGCACACACCTGATAGGCCCCATGTCACGTGACACTGAGTAACTTCATTACTTCAAAGATTCTCTATTAGACTATTCCGTCCAACACTTGGTAACCCTTAGCAAGCATGGTGGCCGACACTAAGCGTGCAGCAGATTCCATCGACCTCCCCTCGAAGAGAGCCAGGCTGGAGGTCCAGCAGACGTTGTATTTATGCAACCTCAACGACCAGATAAACCGCACCCTTCTCAAGCACAGTCTATATTTACTTTTTTCCACCTACGGCGAGGTTCTTGAGATCAACATGAAAATGAGAGCCCAGGCTCACGTGGTTTTGGATAGTCTAGAGGCAGCGTCGCGTGCCTTGAGGGCGCTCCAAGATATGAATATCTTTGGCAAGAACATGCGTATAGATTATGCGAAGAAAAAGTCAGTGTCCATCGAGGCGGCCGAAAAGTCAATTCTGGAAGAGTAGAGAGGGCTCCTACAAATTGAGGCGCTCTCTGAAATGATGCAAGATGAGCAGGGCTTTGATATTGAAGTTCGGGAGTGGCATTTCCAACATGGCTTTTAAGCTCTTTCATGTTAAACCTGCACTAGCTGAATGGCGGCCTACGCCCGCAAAGCGGCCTCCAACTCGTTCATGACACAATCCGGAACGCCCAATTTCCCTAAGCTAGGACCGCCAAGCGAAACTCGACCGCCTGAATCTTTCTTTATGCTTTCGCGGATAACTTCTGCCTTCAGCAAAAACCCGACATTGTACTGCGGGATACAGTCACGGTGGAGATTGTAGGATATGAGCAAATCGTTATCTCGAAGCGACATGTCCTGGGTTAGGGCGCGTGCCTCATCCCGCTCCACGATGTTGTATTGTGCCAAATCCACGTGCAAAATATTCTGCAAGACGTTTCTCGTGGCCGCGAGATTGGCCCTATTCGAAGGCACTCCCCGCGAGTTGAAGTAGTGGCCGCCAATCATCAACGTGATTTTGTCGTAGCCGGGCTTGGCCGAGGTCGTGCCGTCCACAAACCTCTCTGCGTCCAGCTCTGTGTCGGAGTCGTAAATGACACCAAGAAGCGACTCCGGGTTGGCGTTTCGTCGCGGCACCAAGAAGCCAAAGCCGTTTCCGCCTTTGGGAATCAAGCCCTTTCGTTTAGTATATATATTCGCAAGGAAAATCGTCGAGTACTCGAGACTAGCCAAACTCTCCAGCGCCTCTTTATTTTGAAGCTCGACAGTGGCCGAGAGTCCCTTGAGCCCCAGGGTATATCTCACGTGATCAAAGTGCTGTGTCCTGTTTCCAGATGTTACCAGGCAGCTCTTGACATCGAGAGTAGATACCGGGCTCCCGAACTTAAGCTCCACGTTTGGCTGTTTGTCTAAGTACAGGGCCAAAGCGAAGGGCAACGTTTGGAGCCCACCGTGCAATCTCATGATGGGGAATTTTTTCAATCTGGACGCGACCCGAGCAAGGTCTGCGCCGGGTGAAATCATCTTCTCGTACTGAGCAAGTATTGGGTTCGCCTCGGGGACAACTTTTTTTGAAAACATCTTCCGCATCATGGCTCTTACAATCGACCCATGCTCTCGCTCAAGTTTGACCATATTCGGAAGCGTCGCTTGCACACTCAACTTCTCCACGTCGCCACTGTATATCCCGTGCATCACAGCGCTCAACACGTTGTCTGCCAACTGCGGCGATCCAAATCTTCTTGTGATAAAAGAGCGGATTGACTCATCCTCAGCACTTTTGCTGGCTCCACGGAAGGGTTCACGAAAAATACTGGGCACTAAACCCTGTGTCACGTCGTTCAGAAAAAACTTGGCAAACAGCAGAAACGAGTTGGGCACCTGCACGAGGCTGCCCGACGGATCGAGAAGCCACTTTCTGTTTCCCGGAGAGCTAGCTTTCATCACTTCAACTTCCCTCTCGAGCCCTAACTGTTTCATGATATCGACAATAAGAAGTGTGCCATCACTGACGCCTCTCAAGGTTCGTGGGCCTTTTTCCAATATAATTTCTGTGCGATTATCGTTGAGTTTCAAGGACTTGATCCAACCACCTGGTTCGCTTGAAGCTTCGTATACCGAGACACGCAAGTCCGGTCGGAGTTTATGGAGAAAGTACGTGTAACATAAGCCCGAAACGCCTGCTCCAACCACAGCGACTTTTCCGTTTCGGGGAACAAGAGACATTCCTGGTTGTGAGATATTGATTGCGAAGAGTTTTCGGTGAAAAGACAGAGTCTGGTAGAATCTTGCTAATAGTGCTGGAAATCTCTCCACAATATTCATGCACGGTGTACGGGTGTTTGGCAGTGAATTTTAATGTTTCGCAGCCATTTCACGGCCACTTTCGAGAAATAGCTTCCTTAGGCTCGCTGTGTTAGCAATGCTTGTACGTGATTTCATTAAGATGTTTTATATATAACGAGCTAATAGGCGTGAAACAAAGAAGGCGCGTGCGATTCCTCATTCAAGGTTTCCGTCAGCATTTTGCTCCAGTCGTTGGACGCCGGTTCCCTGTTTCTGATGCTTATCCTACTGATTTGGGACTCCACCCCACTCACGCTCTCGTTGCGGAGAAGAGGGAGCCGCTGTTCGAATTGCACATTCTCGGTCATTATGCTCTGCATATCATCTTCAACAGGCTCAGGGGACGCGTCGGCACCGTCCTCCGCGATTGAGATCGGAATGCTTGACGCGTCGCCAATCAGCTCAGCATAGCCAGCTTCATTGGAAGCCACTGCCGCCAAGTCGCTCCGCATACTCTGGGACGATGACTCGTTGGACGAGGCCGAATTGCTCACGGCATCCGAACTCAAAGAAGAAGCCGACCCCGCTGTAGGGCTGACATCGCTATGACCAGAAACATGGCTCGCAGACGATTGCGAATTTGCGAAGGAGCTTTGCAACGAAGCGTGGATTGAGGACGGTTTACGTCCGGAGAAAGTGCCGGCTGTCACTAAAACATCATCAATTGTTGGTGCCTCCTCGGTAGAATCAATCGGATTCGGTGGGGGCACATTCTCATAAGCTGGCGGACTTGTCGTAGCGGTGGGGTCCAAACTGGTGACAGAAGATGACCTCATAATAGGTGATGTGGGTGTTGAAGTCGCCTCCTCAAATGAGGGCAACTGCTCAACCAAAGTAGGATCGAACGGCTTGATACTGATGCCATTGCCATCATAAGATGGCATGCGAAAGTTGACACCTCCAGGGCGCTGAGGTTGGGATTCGGTGGTACTGGCCCCCACTTCCGCGTATTCTGGGAGTTGTAAAGCCGCGTCACTGCATTTGGCACTCAAAAGATTGATGGGGGTATCAACGACAACCTCATAATGATGCATTTTGTTGTTGTCCAGAGCATCCGGCTTAGAAATACGAAAAGATACTTGCAAACGATGTGAGATCTGGATGTGCCGGAAATTGGAGTCTGGAGACAAAGCTTTCGCTGTTGTTGTGTAGCCTCGAGTCATGCTTCTGTCTCGGCCAGATGACTTTCTGGGCAGCATCGACGAATCAAGCTTGAGAACATCCTCGTCCATATCCGAGGAGAACTGACCACCATTCACATGGCTGATGTGGGTCTCGAGGCTTCCAATTACTGGCAGAGACGGACATTCTAAACTCGCGACCAGATCTCTCTTTGGAACAGAGAGGCCCCGCGAGCCAGAGAGCAGCAAGTCGTTCTCTGCAATATCACTGCTATCACCTAGGCTTGACGTCATGATTTCTTTATCAGCTCTAGACGTCAAAAAAGGCAACGCAATATTGATGTCTAGCGGAGAAGCGACCATCACGGACTTATCCCTTGAACTTGAGTTTCCAGACAGAAACTGTCCTTCTTCATAGCAGGAATAGAGTAGGTTGTTTTCAGGGCAACTCAAAACTTCCTCCTTGAAAGGCTCCAAGCCGCTGTAAGTAGTTTTGGATTTGGTGCGAAGCTCGCAAAGGGCCACAACACGCTCTTTCGTTTTCGCAGACTTGGATCGCGCAAAGGGATCGTCGCCATCATACTCGTATTCCCTCGTGAGGTCCTTGGAAACATAAGTCACGCGCTCGAGGATGTTGAACTTGATTCTTTTGACAGTCACGTCTTTGGCCATGGGTATAAGCTTGACATTGATGGTATGCTCTGACCCGAGAGAGACATACTTCTTGGGGAAGGTGATGGAGTAGTGGAGAGAGTCGTTCCAAACCCTGTTGATGTAGATCGGCTTATCGGCGATCGAATTGGCCAACGACGGAGGCGTTCTGACCATGGGCAAATTGTAGTCGGCTTTCGCAGCGAATTTCTTGCTCAATCTCTCCTGTGGCCCGGGGACTTTCACAGAAAGCCTGTGCACGAGAGACCCATTTGCCGTGTTGACAGAGGCAGGGATGTTGGGCGGAAGCAAGATGGGAAGGAGAAATACGTAAAGGCCAGCTTTCTGCAGTTCTGCACAGGCTTCGTGCCCCGCCAGAGACAACGTGTCGGAGCTACGACGGGACAGGAAAAACAGAGAGTGGTCGTCGAGCGACTCGCTGGACCTGCTGCGGGCGTCGACGAGCCTGAACTCCCTCGTTCTCTTTGCCAAGTGGCGCGGGTCGATGTCCCTGAGCCGGGTATCGTTGGTGTTGTTGATGTTGATGTAGTAGTCTGCGTCGTTGAAGCTGAGGTCCCACGTGATGTTGCCGATTTTGAACTTCTCCTCACACTGGTGCCGGTTGGCGTTGTCCATGGTCGGCCACAGCGTCCTGGTGGTTGACAGAAAGCTGACCTCCAAGGTCTTGGTGGAGCAGTCGGCCAGGAGCTCGACCACGACGGCAAAAAGATGCGGGATCGGCGTCTGCGAGTCGATCCGCGTGCACAAGTGGTTGGCCGACTTCAGCGCCCGCATTTTCTGGGTGATGGTCTCCAAGATTGCAGCCGCTAAATCCTCAGGAGGCAGGATCTGCGATACGTCCGAACTTGAGCAGACGCTCAGCCTTGGCGTGGAGCTGCCCGAGGCGCGCGGGTCGTCCTCCATGAAGCCGTTGAGGTCGGGGCCCGAGTCCAGCTCAGGGATATGGTTGCCGCCGTTTTCCACGTCCTCGTACGTGAAACTAGTGGACAGCGACGGCGCCAAATACACACAATCGTTGGTGTTGGCCACGTAGATTTTCACCAGCTTGGCCGTCACCGGGTTGAGCAAGCCGGCGGTGGTCCGCAACGGAATCGGGAGCTGGAGCCCCAAGTCCCTGAGAAGCGAGAAGAGCTTTTTCTGGATCACCTGCGCCGTCTCGTGGCGAATGAGCTCCTTGGCCTGTTTTTTGGAGACGCTGCGCAGCCGAAGGCGCGGGATCCGGTCGCTGTGTACGCTGTGCACAGAAAGGGCGGACGTGGCATGGGGGTCAGATTCTGTCACGACTATCACGGCATTAGACAGCGAGTTCCGACGGCGGTCGGCGGCTAACTCCGCCCGGTCAAAATCGGCAGGGTCCGAGAAGCGGCGCCCGACCTTTGTCCTGATTTTTCCCAAGGAAAAGGATTTCATGGCGCCCGGAAACTGCGTGGGGCGGAATCCTGGTAGTAGACAGAATAGACAGAAATTGAAATAGACAGGCTGATAAAACTGACAAGGCTGACAGCGGGCCGGAGACTCGATTCAGAGACTCGGAGGCCAGAAATGAAATTTTGGTAGTGCTGCCGGAACAGGAATCCTAGCTAGTCTAGGTGGGACAAACAAAAAGAGTGGATTACACCGGGCGTATTTTTTTAGGTGTGGTTCGCTTTTGCAAAAGGTGTCCGAGTCAGGCCAGTGGGGCGGTAACTCCGGTAGCGCGGGCCTAAAATTAATGCTTGAAATTAATGCCGGCGCAGGTGATCTAAGACTGCCGACTCGCACGCAATTTCCAGGAAAAAAAAAAAAGGAAGGACCCTTCAATATCCACCCCCTAAGACAGCCCGGTCCGCGTCTAATGTGAAAATCGTGACTACAATCTACAATGAATATTATGTTGTTTTCACCATAAACTTTTCAAAATTCAGTCCATCAAGACACTGTGAACGGAGGCTGGGTATGCGATACAATCTCAATAGACTTTTATGGGGAATGCGTTCATGTGCGCGCACACGCCTAGACTTACTTCGGTTCTCAGATTGAGCGACGCTACAATTACGATAGCAAACCTTCGAGGGCGGGGCTTGGAAAAAGCAAACAGAGGCAGCTTCTTCCAAAATAAGCATTAGCCCTGCCCCGAAGAAAGTCTCTCCTGATCAAAAGAATTCATCTATGCAAAGAAGGCTCTTCGTAGGACAAGCATTTGCCTTTCTTGAGCATTCCAGCATAAAGTCTAAAGTTTGCACGCCTCGGTTTTGGATCCAATCTCGACTGTCTCGGCCCGTTTAGATGTGGGCCGTGCGATTTAGTTGAGTGGCCGCGCAAAATGATCTTCTCGGCGACAAACCGTTAAAAATAGACCTCGCGCATAAAGTGGAGGAAAAAACACAAATTTATCGGGCCCGGTCCAGCCGCATGAAGCTTCTTTCCCCAACTAAGTTGTGATTTTTATAACTAACAGTGTATGATGGATCATTAATGAAGGACCTTTGAAGATTCGGAACTGTTTGATCCGAAGTACATTTCAAAGCAACTCAAGACCCTGGCTTCTTTAAACCGAAACTTTTTTCCAGCATCGCAGCGACAACCCCAATGCGCACTTGCGCCCCCCGTTGCGGGTGCTTATCGCGCCAAGTTTTTGACGTTTTTTTTTGATAAGCAACCTTAAATACTTTATCAAGAAAAAGCGCAATTATTCCCCAGAATTCTTGTAGTCTTCGCACCGACCCCACTAGCTTCTTGACCAAGCAACTCTACTTGGAGAATGCGTGACTGTGATTTTTCTTTTATTACCTCAAGTAACGTAAATCACCAGGATTCGCGCCACACCGGCATTTGGGCCACCACCTGCATT
>JAKUBE010000676.1:0-16851 GCA_030674755.1 Metschnikowia henanensis | reverse complement strand
ACCAACTTTAATTAGGCCCACTTTTCTAACTGCTTGAATAGTGGAAACCTAACATTCCCTGTCAGAAGTAAAGCTTATAATAGGAAAGAGAATGACATCGGAATTCGACCCCTCGACCCTTTCGGGTGCTATGATTTAGTTTTAGGATGAAAAGATGGAACTAGAGATCGCATGTCGCTCTTTCCTTCTTCCGCATCGTTAAAAAAAAAAACTGAAAGTTCCGTAATTTATTAAAGGTATTGAATTAGAAAAGAAAATAAATGCAATGTATCATAAACTCACGACTTGAACCGCGACTGCCACAACGCTTGAGCTCAACGAGATCTTCCGAACCTAGGGGCCAGAATATCAAATGGGACAAAGTAGGAGTTTTGACGGGTGGCAACACCAACATAGGCAGAATACCAGCCGCATATTGACGCAAGAACAAAAAACACGCCGCTTGCAGTCAATGCGCCTTTCAGCCCGGAAAAATAGTGGGCAGCGTTCAAGAAGTATGCCGTTCCAAGGTTGAAGAAGATGCCCATGAACATGACGGTTGTTTTGAGCGAGCACAATAGCAAGAGGTACGAGAAGATACCCCATCCAATAAAGTATAAGCCGAAGGCGTTGTTCATCTGCTCCATGTCCTCCCCATATGCCGCCTGTATACCGAACGCATCCACATACAATGCTCCAAAAGACATCCAATAGCCCATTCCGTAACTGCACAATGAAGTTGCAGCGAAAGTGTTTCCTAAAAACATTTCCCACACGCCGGCGGCGGCCTGTACCACTCCTGCGTGAAAAAAGTACATTCCCACGGCAACATTAGACTGCGAAATTCCAAAAGCACCCGTCAGGCAGAGGCCTGCAACAAACTGGCTTGTTCCAAAAGCGGCTAGGCCCACTGCACCCGCGTTTCCAAACCTTTCCGCCCTTGGCACGGAAGAATGGTCCACGATAATGACTTCCTTGCGAACCTTTGTATGTGACTCTGAATCGCTTGTTCCCTCAAGTTTCATTTCGGGCTGATCGCTTCGGCCTTCCATGCTGGTCATCGCCATGTCATTATGTGTGGCTGTTGCTTTCGCAAAACTGTCAGAGCTGGATGAAGACATGCCGTTGCTGAATGAAGATTAAGACCTGCGTCTCTCTGCCACTATCGGTTTCTCATGTCAGGGGAATTGAGTTGCCCTTATATATTCGCCTACATCGAGCGGGGAATCCGGTATGGAGTATGGTGACCAAATTCGCCCGAAACTCTAAGTTGGATGCCGATCCATGTATTCCATTGAACGGTATAATACAGGATATTATGCACCATTCAAAAGAGAGATTTCTGCAGGAGCGTCTCGAATATCCTTCAAACGTATACTGATAAACTCATGAATACGCCATGGACAAATATGATTATTGCATGACAAGAGACGTCGGAATTAGGAGAAGTGACCCCATCATGAAAGATACCTACATCCTGAGGAATTGATCACCGAGATACACAAAGAGTCTAAGCAACCTTAGTAGTACAATTTATGATATGCAGCTCGCTTATGTTTGAAAGATGACGAGATGCAGTTGCGATGATCAGGAAACAGCCACGTCAACGGGCTGGGCTGTGCTAAGTGGACCATATTGCCTCGGGGAAGAACTGATGGAACCAGTCGTGATCTTTCGAAAACTCTAAACGTGTACATCCAGATCAAGTATAGTATTGACGTTTGAGTACACAAACCCTACGAGTGTCACCCCTGCCTGATTTACCGAGGGACTACAATGGCACTCCATGATGAAAGCAGATTCATAAATTTGACAAGTGGAATTTTAGGTGGGCTTTGCGGTCACGGGGTAATTGAAGACATATGCCGTCATCTCGAATGCGTGAGCGCGTAGCCGTGAGCAACGAAGACGCACATTCTCCTCGGGTGTAGGTCGCAAATCTCCCATTATAGTAAAGGTGATGCATAGAGACAAGTCTTGTCAGGTTGTTATCTATCATTGTACTATGTGCAAGCACACAATCGTTGGTCATGGGTGAACAGAAAGTGCATAGCCTCCAAAGTCAGCTGACCACTTGGTGCCAGAATAAAACTTTCCCTTCAAAAAATTGATAAAACCCCGATACGGGGGAGATATCCTGACAGGGGAAGCAGAGCAGAGTGCCAGGCCGATGGGTGCGAATGTTGCGCTGATGTCACCAGCTCGAGCCGAAAGCGGGGTCACAGACCGCCTCATGGCTTGAGCCACCCGTCTCAATCAGAAAATCTAGAATATTCGAGATCCAGATCCAGATCTTTCGCTTTTCCGTGGTGGTATACAACAATTTAGGGCTTTGGGGAAATGCCAGGCTCCCGAGACATTTCGGGAGTTTGGCGGGAAAGAGGCTGCACGGGCAAAAGACTAATCTTATCGGACTAGGAAATTGTCTTTCCAAGCCTAAATTTAGCCGCACCTGAAGGCTCTTAAAATTTATGCGATTTTTGATTGCTGCCACGCAGCCGCAGCCGCGTTCTAGAACACGAGCCTGCCTCTAAAAAGCAAGAAACGAGCCCCGGGCCCGCCCATGGGGGTGCTGCAAAATCCGCGCGCGTCAAAGCAACTTGCTGATAATCGTGCGGATTAGATTTCCCTTGTGTGTTCAGTCATATTTTCGGACAACTTTTCTCCAGCCACTTCTTTCCAGCCTTTACAGAACGTGCTGAAAGTGAGCTTGAACATGAATATAACTGAGCAACTACCAAAATAGACTTCGCTCATCCCGTTCTGGTCGGCACCATGATGGACGAATCAGCGAGCTTCGATCAGTGTTCATAATCTCACAACTAAGATAACCAATATACACACAGGCCCCATTGTAGTTCAAGCTTATCGTTCTTCACTTCGCGTACACAAGAAGTCTTGAGCCAAAAAGGCAGACCACTTTTGCGATCTCCTAGCCAAAGTTACATTCTTACTTAGCTGAGGAGCAGCCGGCGGCAGACGCCCTGAGGACAAAAACACCCGTGCCCCAGAAATCGCGTGCGCGCATTGTGGTTGGCTAGAATGTTCGTGCCCAGTTTCTTCATCCAACAGCTTAAACTGAGTCAACACTCATCCAAACACATGATCGGCTCTGTGTCTAAGCTTGCAGTCTCTTCGACATTGCGGTCATGCACGAGCCGCTCGCTTGTGTCGAGCGCCCGTGCTTTGAACGTGCCAGTGACACTGTCTGGAAAGCCCGTGACATCGCAGGCAGTAAAGAGTGACCATGTTGGTGTTCCTGGTGCAACAAAAGTCACGCCAAACACGGTGAATCTCGAAACGAAGGCAAAAGTCCAACAAAACAACGAGCAGCAAGTGCCCCCAAAGAAACCCTTCACAGTATTCGGGTTCTTATGGAAGTTGGCGCTTGCTGCATCGCTCGCTTACGGAGGCACCTTGTATGCCGCTACCAAGAACGAGAAAGTTATGGATTTCGTCATCGACAAGCAATTGCCCTATTATGAGGAATTGATTGACTTGATGGAGAACGGGTCCGCAGCCGACATCAAGAAATTCTGGACCAGAGTTTCCAGTAGTGTGTCTCTTCCGTCAAAGGATACCATTGGGGAATTGACGCACAAGATCGAACAAAAAGGCGAGCATTTGTTGGAGGAAACAAAGAGAAAACTCTCGCATGCTCAGGACTCGCTTCCCTCCGAGCAATTGCAAAAAAGTGTCGGCAAAGAGGTCGTTCCGGGTAAATTCGAGAAGATCCCATTTGTATCGTTGAAAGGCGGCGATTCCAGACTAGCAGACAGCTCTGTCCAGGATACTATCCAGTCTTTCAATGAGTTGCTTGACTTGCTTGATGGCAGCAACCTCGGTCAACAGAAAGATGCTATGGTGAAGAAGATAAGCGAGAACATCAGCGCGTTGTCCCAAAAGCTCGCAACTCTAAACAACTCCTTTGAGGAAGAATTAGAGAACAGATTAAAAGAAACAAAAACTCAATTGCTCACGTCGCACACGCAGAAGGAATTGGAGTTGACCCAAAGTATGTTGGATCAGTACAACCACGAAAAATTGATCTTAGAAAAGAAGTATAAGGAGAGACTTAACAACGAGGTCGAGGCGGCCAGAAAAGCTCTCAGCCAGGCGGCTGTCAATGCCACTACGATGGTGAGAGTCGAGCAGGCGAAGAGATTCGAGAAAATGGTGAAGAAAAAGATTGACGAAGAGAGAGACGGCAGATTGAAGAACTTGGACGCTCTTTCCTCCAGGTTGGAAGAGGTTGAGAAATTCGCTCTCGGCTTGGATCAACAGGTCTCATCGATCAAGTCAAAGACCTTCATTCAGCGCGCCTCTGCCAAATTAAAGTCTTTATTGACCCAGACCCCAGAAGATGCTCCGGCTCACAGCCTTGCCCCATTCGTGAACACTTTGCAAGAGGCGTCGAGCAAATCCAACGATGAGGTAATTGCGTTGGCTCTCGCAGAGTTAGAGCCTTTGCTAAAGAACGAAAGCACGCAATCGATCTTGACCGTGCCGCAGTTATTGACTGCCTGGGAACAGCTCACGCCTGAGTTGCGCCTGGCCTCTTTGTTGCCACCCAACGCAGGTTTATTGGGACACATGGCATCGATCTTTTTCTCCAAATTATTGATGCCTGTAAAAGGAGCCAAGCCCGACGGAAAGGACATCGAGTCGGTGATTGGCAGAGTTGAACAGAGCTTAGTGCGCGGAGAATTGGACTCTGCAGTGGAGGAAGTGGCCAACTTGAAAGGCTGGACGAGAAAGTTGGCCGACGACTGGGTGAGAGAAGGCAGAAAGAGATTGGAGGCAGAGTTCTTGATCGGCTTGATCGACGCAGAAACCAAGGTTTTGTGAGTAGCTAGACGGCCATAAACATAAAGAATTCAAACGTTATACAAACGCTGTATCTTTCAATACCAGAAAAAGCCAGAAGCTATCTAAATTAGGGTGCTAGACTGCTGTCGCTCGGAAGATCACGTGACACACCTGGGCCTCTCGTCACGTGATGTTGTTATAACGTTTATCGACAGGCCGAAGTATAGCTCGATACTTTCCAGGCGTAACATGTCTTCCAACAACGCCGCTGCGGCTGTTTATGGCGGCGATGAAATCAACGCCGTTGTGTTGGATCCAGGCTCCTATTCGACGCGGATAGGGTACGCCGGAGACGACTTTCCCAAAGTGATTTCGTCCTCATTTTTTGCGCAAGATGAAGACGGCTCGAAATTGTTTGACAACGCTCTTGATTTCCCGAAGGGTAAAAGGGAGGTCTACCCAATAATGAGTGATGGAATGATCGATGACTGGGACGCTGCCATGGCGCAATATCGCCATTATTTCGACGGAGTCATGGGAATAGACTACGCGGAACAACCTATCTTGATTACGGAACCTGTATGGGCCCTGCAAAAGTACCGACAGAAACTCGTCGAGACGATCTACGAAGAATTCCAGTTCCCTGCATTGTACTTGGCAAAAACACCAACGTGCGTTTCCTTCCAGCAAGGAAGACTGAGCTGTCTTGTCGTGGATATAGGCCACGATTCGGCGAGCGTTGTGCCGGTAGTGGACGGAATGTGCTTGCTCAAAAACTCCATGCGCACGAACTACGCGGGCCAATTTTTGAACGATCACATCAAGGACCTTCTCTCGGCGAAGTTTGCGGGGTTGGATCTTTCTCCCCAGTACAAGATTAAGAGCAAGTCTCCTGTCACATATCCCGAGCCAGCACAGTATGCATTGCGCAAGCTACCCGGAGAAATAACCGAATCCTTCGAAGAGTACCAGCGGCAGAAAATCTTCACCGAGTTCAAGGAGCTCTTGCTTGAAGCGCCGGAAAAAAAGACCCTGGCCAAGGGCTCGCCAAAGGACGCATATGTGGATGAGGAATACCTCAGATCCATGGAGTTGCCTAGTGGCCAGTCTGTGGAGGTATCGCAGGAGCGATTCAACTTGGCAGACGCGTTGTTCGAGCCTGGTCTGCATCCTTTCAATGACAAGAAATACGCGGACAAGTACCCGAACAATAACGGAGAAATGTCGATCAGCACCCCGTACGATAATTACAGGCCCTTGAAACGAGCACGGAAAGCCGAGGGCAGCCAGGCCTCGCCCACGCCGGTCCCCGAAAACGGGGCTTCTGCTGGCAAGACGATCCGAGGGCTATCGCAAATAATCACGCAGTCGCTTGCGTCGGTCGACATCGACTTGAGAACATCCATAGCACACAACGTGATTGTTACTGGGGGCACGTCGCTCATTCCACAATTGACCGAGCGCCTCAATACAGAATTGCTGAGTGCCAACCCAGGGTTGAAAGTGCGCCTCCATGCGCTCGGAAACGCAAACGAGAGAACAAACCAGACCTGGATCGGAGGAAGCGTTCTCGCCTCATTGGGGACGTTTCATCAGATGTGGGTAAGCAAGGCGGAGTACGAGGAGGTGGGGCCGGAGAAAATTTTCACGCAGAGGTTCAGATGATTATGTTAGAAGAAGGAGGAGTAGAACCCACGGGCGCTGTTTTCGAAAATTTTGGTGCTCTCGCTTCATAAAACTGATGTATATGAAACATGATGGAAGTTAGGATTACGTGAATCTTTTCGGTAAAGGCCACTGATCTGGCATTGGCTTTGGTTAGTTGCTCATACGGGTTTTTTACGGGGCCTTCCAAGCACACATTATCTCCAAATGACCAGAGGTTTGCTGATCAGGGTCTCACTCTCAAGGGCTATCAAATTATTGTCGGGCTATTGTTTCCCGTAGTCACAAGTCTCATCACATAGTGCCCTGAGTGCAGAGTGATCTTGATATAGCATAAGTTTCTTCAAGACACAGCCTCAATGCAAATCATAGACTGCGCCCGAGATCCTCGAACGCATTTTTGATACAGAAGGTGTCCCTACGTAAGCCCATTCAAAGCAAAACAGCACTGTTTCGCGTTGAAAAACGTCTCCAGCTTTATAGGGTTTGGTGGGGCGCCAAAGATTACCACTTTTAACCTTTTGTCTTGACAATCATAAGTGGGCCTTAGCTGTCTTTCAAATTGATACCTTAGCCTAAAATTCCAGACTGATGGAACATTGGAAGTGGATATTGCAAGAAACACACCCGATATATAAGAATCCAGAGTGGCACAGATACGGCAACAAGCTTTGCCTCAAGACAAGGTCTAGCATAGAAGCATTTGAATCACGTAATGTACCACTGTGCAAATCAGTTGGCTTGCGAAAATCAAGGTCCAGAATAGCTTCTTCTATTGAAAGCTGCATCTATGAGCTGAGTTTCAGACAGTGCAAGATCATAATTTTGTCTGAGGCACTCACAAAGTCAGTTGGCCCGAAAGAATCGGCCGCTGCATCAACAAAATGCAATTGAGAAACTTTTAAAATAAATAAAATGGGCGCATGGAGCTTGGGGCGCTTTACGGGCGAATAATTGGCAAAAAACTCCACCCTGTCAACGAGTCATAACTGCTTTTGTAAAAAAAACATGGGTAACTTAAAAGCCCCCTGCCCCGATCTTTGAGCGCATAGATAGATTACCAGAACAAGATCTCCGCAGGGAAAGAGGACTTAAACCTTTCTTGAGGTAGTTTCAAGGCCCTTTTTTCAGCTCGCAACCAGTCAGCAATCAATCTGGATTCGACCTTAGCGTGCAGAAATACTACATAAGTGACCCTCAGATGATTATGGTCCATACGCTTGCCATGCCTTTGTAGCTTGAGCCAGACAACAAGCCAGAACTTTTACCCGAGTGAGGGAGAAATTGCACACATCGATCGGAATACCACAGCATGTGTCGCATTCACGGCACTTCGAAACCGTGCTTCGAAAAGAGAGCAAGAAGCGACAACACCTCGAAGATGGCCCAATAAAAGAAAATTATTTTCGCAATCAACAATCCTTCGTAATCATACGACCACGACTCCTTCTGAGCTTTCACACAATTCTCGTTCGAAAGACCCTCAGAATTGTATTGACTAATTGTGTCCGCGTTAATAAAGCCGGCAGTCTTATCCGGGCGCAGGGCCGCGAAAGTAGTAGATAGGCCCGTCCGCACATAGACACCCAGAATAAAAGTACCGACAACACCCATACAACAAGCGCCTCAAGCGACGTCTTTCAAAACCGAAATCTGTGGTTCTCATAAATCAGCCTCTCAAGAACAAATCGCCGGAAGCATGACCACACACACGGACTTGTTCCCGCCACAACCGGCCACCGCAAGAGGCGCGTCGACGTTTATCTCGTACGATTCTGTCAACAACAGAATCGCGTACACCGCGGGGAAATCGGTCATTGTCAGGTCTTTGGACGCCGCGCCAAGACTCAAGCCTACTCAGTTCACCAAACACACGGCGACGGCCACCGCAGCCACTTTCAGTCCCTCGGGAAACTACATTGCATCCGGAGACGAGTCGGGCCATGTGATAGTGTGGGATTCTTCGGTGCAGGGCAAGGAAAACACGTTTTTGCAGCCCGTGATCAAGTCTGAGTTTGATGTGTTGGGCGGGCCCATCAAGTCGATCGCGTGGGACGCCGACAATGCCCGGATTATAGCGGTGGGCAGTGGCAAGGAAAAGTTTGGCCACTGTTTTTCGTGGGACTCCGGCAACTCGATCGGCGAGATCCAGGGCCACTCCGAGACTATTAATGCGGTCGATATCAAGCCCCAGAGACCGTATCGGGCGGCCACCGTGGGAGACGATAAGAGTATGGTTTTCTTCACCGGCCCCCCTTTCAAGTTCGACAAGAGCTCGCGGAACCACCACTCCAATGCAGTGCGAGGCGTCAAGTTCTCTCCTGACGGCAAATGGCTCGTCAGTGTGGGCGCTGACCGGACCGTTGTTCTTTACGATGGAAAAACAGGCGACTTTGTGAACAAATTGGAGCACGCACACGGCGGTGGAATCGCCGCGGTGGCCTGGTTCCCTGACTCGTTGTCTTTTGTAACGGCCTCGGCGGACAACACGTTGAAAAGATGGAGCCCCCAGGATTTGAGTGCGATACAGACCTATACAATTTCGCGGGAAACGACGGTGGGGCTTCAGCAAGTGGGCGTGGTGGTGACCAACGATTACGTTTTGTCGCTTTCGCTCAACGGGGAAATCAACCTTTTCAAGCATGGCGAGACCTCTCCTCTGGAAGTGATTCATGGCCATCAGAAGGCGTTGACGAAAATCGCCGTTTTGGACGACACATTGGTTTCTGGGGGTTCCGACGGCTCTTTGTTCAAGCGGGCCATCTCCAGCTCGGAAGTCAGCCCGGTGTGCGTGCCGTTTTCAGCACAGGCGTCGCACTCAAACTATATCACCAGCGTCACTAGAGTCTGCGATCTAGTAGTGACCACCGGCTGGGATGACAAGATCAACGTGTGGAAAGAGGATGCTCTTGTCACATCTTGCAAATTGGCGGGGCAGCCCAAATGCGTGGCGATCACCAAGAACATCGTGGTGTTGCTCGAAAACAAGCTCCAGGTATTCGACACCTCTCTTTCTCTCTTAGCCGAGCAGGACCTCAAGTACGTGGCCTCATGCATCGACGCTGTTCCAGGCTCAGACATTGCATACGTGACCAACGAAACAGAAAAGCGGCTCGAGGTGTACGAAATCGACAAGGCAGTGAGCCACAAGCATTCGTATCCCGCATTGCGAGCTGCTCCAAACTTGGCAAAGGTCTCGCCAAACGGCGAGTACGTTGCAGTTGCCGAGACGACAGGAAAATACACCTTGTACAATACGAAGGAGCAAACTACAGTCACAACTCGGTGGGCGTTTCACAGCAGCAGAGTCAACGGCGCAGATTGGACGTCGGACTCGAGGTTCTTGGTCAGTGGAGGCTTGGACTGTGGCATATACGTGTATTCCGTGGCAAAGCCCTCGAAGGTCTTGAAAACACAGCTAGCTCACCAAACGGGCGTTTCAGATTTGGTGTGGTTGCGCTCGAGTGAAACAAAGGGCTCGTTTGCGAGTGTCGGGCTCGATGGAGTCACCAGCACGTGGGACGTGGAGTTCAGCGTTTGAGCAAGATTCAATGATGTGATGGCTGTTTGAAGACTCAAAATTAAGAGACTACTGATTCTTCGCTATGAAAGTTTTCAAGTGTCTAATACAATTGTGACGTGCCGGCTGGCCTCAAGCCGTTGGCAGTGTCTTTATACAAGGAAACTGAATGACTCAGCTGTGATCCGAAAAGTAGAACGAGCATGTTTATTTTACATAATACGCGAGGATGTATTGTCGTTGATGAACAACTCTACGTATTGTGATATTGATCCATCCGCACCACCTAAATAGATGAGCGTACTTATCGTTACAGAAAGAAGTCATTCTCTTCGAAGGTCGATTTTCGGAAAACAAAGAAGTCATCTGTGGATCCATAAAAAAAAAAGCGCCATCAAAAACGTCTCCTCTTCAAATTGTTGGCACAGTAAACCACTCGTGCCAGAACGCTCGCCGCGCCCGGAAACCATTTTTTTTTTTTTTTTTTTTTGAAAAAGGCCCCATTTCCCCCACGCAGCCCCACCTGCTGCTCGCTCCCCCGCACAATCTCAACAAAAACCCGTGGCCCCCAAGATAAAGGTTCCAAGAGCCCAATAAAACCTGACTGGCGACCGCCACTTTTCTGCCCGACCTCAAGAATTCGACAATTTTTTGGGAAAAATTACTTTCACAGGGAGACTCTTCGCAATTGAACTGGAACAGTTGGCAGTAGGAAAAAGACCTCTTTTCGGTTTTCCCGTCCCTGTTATCTCGAGATCTCACTATACAACTATCTCATTGTATTGCAAAATGTGCCCTACACCTCAATCCAGCAGAAAACTCATTAAAGGAGCCTTGGACTTGGATCCCTGGTTGGAGCCCTATGCAGGGGCGTTGGTAGACCGCCAGTTGCAGCTCGAACAACGGGAGAAAATGCTCACGGAATCGGAAAAGTCGCTTTCGAGCTTTGCTTCTTCGTATGAGACGTATGGGCTCCATGCCGACGGATCTTCTAAAACAATCACGGCGCAACAGTACATCCCGGACGTGGCCAGCGTTTCGCTTGTGGGCGACTTTAACGGCTGGAACACGGAGAGCCATGTTTTCGAGCGAGTGAACGACTTTGGGCTCTGGAAACTCGTTCTTCCTCCAACAAAGGCGGGGGATTTTGCAATCCAGCACGACTCCCGGTACAAAATCTGCATGTTGCTTCCCTCTGGCGAGAGAATATACCGCCTAGACCCGTGGGGAACCCGTGCCACTCCTTCGAAGGAAAACTCTCTATACGAAGGGCGATTCTGGAACCCTCTCAAACAGTATGCATTCCAGCACCCGAGACCGACGTTTGCCGCCCACGACGGGATCAAAATCTACGAGGCGCATGTGGGCATCTCGTCGCCCGAGCCCAAGATTGCTTCATACAGAGAGTTTTCCGAGAAAACGTTGCCCATTATCCATAAGCTTGGGTACAACACGATCCAGTTGATGGCCGTCATGGAACACGCGTACTACGCGAGTTTTGGCTACCAGGTGACCAACTTCTTTGCCGTTTCCTCCAGGTACGGAACCCCCGAAGAACTCAAGGAATTAGTAGATCGCGCACACGGTTTGGGGATGCGCGTGTTGTTGGACGTTGTCCATTCGCATAGCTCGAAAAACGTGGACGACGGCTTGAACAACTTCAACGGAACGGACCACTATCTTTTCCATGGTGGCGAAAAGGGCAACCACGACTTGTGGGACTCGAGACTCTTCAACTACTCCAACTACGAGACGTTGCGGTTTCTCTTGTCCAACCTCAAGTTTTATGTGGACGTCTACCAGTTTGACGGCTTCCGTTTCGACGGCGTGACGAGCATGTTGTACAAGCATCACGGGCTTTCTTACGGGTTCAGCGGCGACTACAATGAGTACTTCAACTCCGATTTGGTCGACAACGACGCGATCGCCTACCTCATGTTGGCGCACAGATTGCTTGGGGAAATCAGCGCCAAAAACAACGGGTTCCACTTTATCTCCATCGCAGAAGACGTCAGCGGAATGCCCACTTTGTGCTTGCCCATTGAGCAAGGTGGCATTGGTTTTGATTACCGGTTGTCCATGGCGATTCCCGACATGTGGATAAAAATCCTCAAGCACGTCTCGGACGAGCAGTGGGACCTCGGCAGCATCGTGTTCACGTTGACAAACAGAAGGCACGGGGAGAAATGTATCAGTTACTGCGAGTCACATGACCAGGCCTTGGTGGGCGACAAGACGCTTGCTTTTTGGCTCATGGATAAGGAAATGTACACCAACATGTCCAAGCTCTCGCCGTTGACCGAGGTGGTCTCGAGAGGTATTGCTTTGCACAAAATGATCAGATTGCTCACTTTTGGCTTGGGAGGCGAAGGGTACCTCAACTTTATGGGCAACGAGTTTGGCCACCCCGAATGGTTGGATTTCCCAAGAGAGGGCAACAACGAGTCCTATCACTATGCCAGGCGCCAGTTTAACTTGATTGCAGACGACTTGTTGCGGTACAGATTCTTGTTCGACTTCGACTCCGAGATGCTTCATCTAGACACCAAATACGGGGTCTTGAATTCGCCTCAAGCGTACGTCTCTTTGAAGCACGAGGGAGACAAGGTGGTTGTTTTTGAGAGAGCAGGGCTCTTGTTTATCTTCAATTTTCATCCGACCAGCTCCTTTCCGGACTATAAGGTGGGCGTCGAAACGGCTGGCGAATACCAGATCGTGCTTAACTCGGACACTGAGAAATTGGGTGGCTTTTCGCGGATAACTGATGTCACTGAAAACGGAGATACATTGACCTTCCCCACAAGGCCAGAGCGCTGGAATGATCGGAGCAACTCATTGTTCGTATACATTCCTTCGAGGACAGCGCTTGTTTTGCAACTCAAAGAGAAAGTGGTCTAGAGAATGGGGACACATCGCAAGTATGCTCATTGCGATTCGAATATAAAGAGATGTTCCTAGATATATATGAAGCACCCAATTATGCCTCAACAAAAGAGGGTTAGGAAACAGATTGGTTCTCTTCGGACTTATCTTCTAAAAGATCCAAGATGTTCAGTCTCGTCTGGCACACTGAGATCACTCTAGCCGTCAAATTTTTGAGTGTTTCGAAGCAAGGAGATGAGGACTTGATGAATCTCGAAGCCTGGCGTAAAGAGTGAATATTGATCGGCCAGATCCGCATGTCTGCGTCGTAAGTCTTCATAATGCCAGCTACTTCTCGCGCGAGATTCTCACTATAGTTGAAAGGGTAATTTTCCTGCTCTTTGGTAGCAAGGGATACATCGAAGATCTGGAGCTTCTCAAGAGCTGCGTGAAGAAGTAGCTTCACAAGTCGGAAATTGATCGCGGTGACCACGGTTTTCTCGTCCTTGAAAAAAAGCCTGGGGAAATCTTTCTCTTCGGCAGCGGGCATGAAAATCAACGGCTTAAGGTATATGGGTGTCTTTTTCTCGAACTCCGCTATTTTCTCCTTCAAAACAAGCCATCGCTGGAATCTCTTATTCGTCAAATAATCCTCCTCTGTGATTACCTCACATTGGTTGTAGAAGTCGTTCACCAAAATAAACAAGAATGTGACTTTATGAAGCCACCAGGTGGTTTTTTCGTTGGTAACAATAAAGCTTGAACAGTCATCCACGGCATCCTCAATATTGCTCTTTTCATCCAAAAAAGCTTCGTATGAATCATACTCATCATATGTTGGGTCCAAAGATCGCCACATTTTTTCAATTGAGAATGTGCTTGGGCATTCAAGCTTCAATGACAAAATAAGATCGCATACCACGGTGGCCCAGAAGCATGTATAGTGGAACGCCGACAGTTGTAAGATGCCAACCGATTTGTCTGTGCGAGACATTATAGTCGCAAGAATTCCGCCCGCGCCTTTCACGTAAACAGAGTCGACTGCCACGAAAAACATCTCGTATATACAAAGGAGGTTTGTGCTTATCAAACACCGTGCAAGAATCTTGCCCTCCGGGTCTTCCGACTTTTCAAGAGCAACATTCTTACCAACTGAGTACACACATTTCTGATAGTAGTCATACGGGCACAACGCGTCTACCGACAGAGGATCCATTCGCTGCGAGATGAGAGAGCTGAGACAGAACATCGAGTCAAGAATCATCCGCGTTTCGTCGTAGAGGGCCAACTCCGACACGATCACTTGGAAGAACTCGTGGACTAGAAAGGTGTCAATGAAGATGGCGATCTTGTGCACGAAAAAATCAAAGAGGTATCTTTCCAACGGACTACGAAGCATGAGCTGGTGTCTCTCTTTGATGCTCGCTCTCGAGACCGTAATGCCTAGGATTTTTTGGAAATTGGCGTAAGTTTCGTCGAAACTATACTCCTGCGCCGTGGCCTTTCTTTTCCTTCGTGATCCTCGCTTGAAGCTCGACAGATCACTTGCGAGTCTGTTGATCTTGGGCCGTTTATTTTTCTTGGTCTCGGTGGGTTTGAAGTTCACCTTTTCATCTAACACATGCTCACTGTCGTCGTGTGACCTCGTTTGAAACGGACTTAAGGACGAGTACGCTGAGTACTTTGATCTTGCATGGGCTTCGCTGCTCGCAAGCAGGGGGGAATAGGTCATAGCGGGGTTAAGCTGTTTCATCATTGCAGGAAACAGAGGCACTGTGGGGTTCACAGACTGTGGCGGGGCCGGCTGATGAGGTCCTTTCGGATATCTCGATGCATCAAAATATTCTTCCGTATTGAGGTAAGGCCTGGCCTTCATTGGAGCGAGGTTCTGGTCGCCGTTCTGTCTCATACCTTCGCCGTACCCTTGGTCCTCGACGAAGAATCGGACGGGCTGGGCCTGTGGCTGAGGTAGTGGCTGGAGATGTAGCTGAGGTTGTGGCTGAGGTTGTGTGTGGGGCTGTGTGTGGGATTGTGTGTGGGGTTGTGGCTGGGCAAAGAAGGCGTCAGCCACTCTTGGGAGGGCGCCGCCGCGATCTGGCCCTTGAATCGGCCCTAGCTGCGTGTTGAAGCCGGGGTTTTGCAGCGCCGCGTCCGCGGAGTAGTTGAGCGTGCCGATACTCAGTGTATGTAACATCTGCGCGTAAAGAGGCGGCGCCGATGCCGGAGGAACGGCATAGGAATAGTGGCCGAAGTTCGCTGGGTCGGATGTGGGGTCTTGCATTGGACGTCTGAGGAGGTTTCCGGGCCGGAGGGAAGTAAGGCCTGAGATCGGGCCCAGCCCCGCAAGCACCTGTGCCTGGGCACCTAGGCCATTGTGTACGTTTGCGTTCGAAAAGAGGCCCGGGTAGTCGGCCTGGTTCGGCGCACTTGAAGTTCCCGCCACGCCCGGCGCATTTGGAAGGCCAGAGCCGCCCGCCGAGCCTGGAATGTACGCGGCCAAATGCGCCGAATTCATTGGATGAAAGTGTCCCAGGAGAAGGTGGCCCGGCACATGTCCCGGTACATGGCCCGGTACATGGTTCGAAACATGACCCGAAACATGACCCGGAGGAAACGGCCCGCCAAGTGGCGCTAACGGCGTTTGTGTGCCCAGCGAATTGAGCGATCCAGCCGCCTGGAGCGGCGAGGGAATAATATGAGGGGCTGGCGGCTGTGCGGAATCGAAACGATGCGGCAGGGGCATGATCGAGGCCGCCACCATCGGAGGATGCGTGGTTCCAGGCGCCACAACAGAGGCCTGTACAGCCGAGGGCGGGGCCGGGCGGGCATAGAGGGGAAAAGGCTGTGCGACAGGCAACGCGCCAAACTTGTTGTTTTCGTTGTACACAGACCCCATTTTTGAAACAGGCAGCCGGAAACTGCAGCCCACAAACTCGACGTGGTGTTGGCAAGAGGCGATGGGAAGTGAGCCCGATGTTTTGTTTCGCGAGAGAGCCGGAACCAGGCCCGGAAACGAGTGGTCCTGTATACTGGCGCCAGACTGCGGCTAGAGATAGTGAGCGCCCAGCGCCAAAGGCGAGCCACGAGCGCGGGATCGGGCACGATTTGGCGTGGAATTGGGGCT
Source organism: Metschnikowia henanensis (assembly GCA_030674755.1). NCBI lineage: Eukaryota > Fungi > Ascomycota > Pichiomycetes > Serinales > Metschnikowiaceae > Metschnikowia > Metschnikowia henanensis. The sequence goes on along the minus strand of JAKUBE010000676.1, from coordinate 892 downwards.
GAAATGGCTATGGCCCGGGTTTTGAAATCGTGATACGTACAAGCCCATTGTTCGACAATACAGAGATCCAGAGCTACACGCGCACTGTGGAATTATAGGATCGACGGGCGGCCTTTCCTGGATATCCTCAGATTCCGCTTTTTGGGAAGGAGTACAAAAAGTTACCGCCAAGGGCTGCTTTTCGCGAACTGGCGACCGATGGAAACACGCGTCACGGGTTTTTTTTCGAATCACGCCAGTGGAGGTGGAATATGCAGATCCGCGGGCGGAGCCTACAGCCGACACACGCCGTGTGTGAGGCCTTTTCTCCAAACAGAAGTAATCATTCTTTAAAAAAAAAAAGGTTGTGAGTTGCCGGCGCCGTGGTTATCGATACTTTACAGTATTTGGTATTGTGCAAAAGAGTGAGTTTCTTGGCGTGCTTGTTTCTGCCGCCCTTTTTTCGGTGACCTCCTTCGCTGCCTTCTTTTTCGCTGCCTTCTTGTTCGCTGCCCTTTTTTTTTGCTGGGTTGTCGTGTCCAAAACTCACCATTTCCATGTCGTTATGAAATGCCCTTTCGAGTGCGTTTAATGCGATGCATTGTGGGGCTACTGTGCCACCTGTGGCTACTGAGGCCCCAGTACAGGAATCTGCCCACTGCACCCGCTTATTATTGCCGATTCCACCGCGCCAAGGCCCGCACTTAACTTCGGGTTTTTTTTATTTTCAAGCACTTCGTGATTCGAAGGAAAGGTGCTCTTTATGTCTGATTGTAGAAATGTAAGCAAATCGGCCAAATTTATCCCTGATGCGTGTCCCAAGAATTAATACAGTCAGACCTCGTTGTGGGGCAGATCATCTTAGCACACACATTTCTGAGCCCTATCCGAGGTACGAGGGTGATTTCCACTA
>JAKUBE010000675.1:0-16915 GCA_030674755.1 Metschnikowia henanensis | reverse complement strand
TTGAACAGCTATCACTCCAGTCGGCTGCGATGGGTTATGCGTCCAATCCGGGCACTCCGACCGCAGGCGTTAGTAACCGAAGCCAGAACCTGTTTTTTTGAGCTGGTGTCTGATACATGAAAAGTCATCACTTTATTTATATGTCGCATAATTGCGTCCAAGAGCGCGCGAAGAGCCTCAAGAGCATATAATCAGCTCGATAGCGAGCCAGAGGCGCCTGCCAAATGTACATACACGAGCGGTTCAGCCACATCAAGTATCATATCGAAGCAAGAAAAGCGAGAAAGTACACAGAAGCAAACTTGTTCCCTAATAGCTGTCACAATTGTTTTCAATGTATTAAGTAGTCATTTCCGCCATCCGTAGCGTGCGTGCTTCCCTAAAGCTTCAGGTGCGTCGCGGAAAAGGCCAAAAATCCTGCATACGCCTCTCCAGGACCTGCTAGCCCGAAATGCGAAAGTAGTGTTGGGGGCCTGTCTTCACTAGTAATCACGCTTTGTGAACCAAACTCTGCATTCAAATATACGCTTTTTCTCCTTCATTGAAAAGCAGAGTTATTCACAAATCCCCCAGGGCTCAGGCAAAGGTTTTGGTTCCAACTTTGTGTAAGAGAAAAGGCCAGATTGAAGATCTTAGCATTACTCAGCGGCTATCTCTCAGCTATTGTCGTGTCAAAGATCTTGGGTACACGGTCTCTTTTCATATCCAGTCGGATTTTGTAACGAAAGTTGGCTTTCAGACCGTCTCTATCCTGAGTGAGAAATTTGTTTTTGCATCTGTGGCCATTGATCTCTTGTTCCTTGAAGAACCCAGCGGCAACGCCCTCAGTCGGTATACACAGAATCCCACATCCAAGGCAATTTTCTAGATTTCTATATACTCGGATTTCTCCCACACACAAGCTGACCAATGACGCTCGCAAATACCGAGGGAAGAACATCGAAGCGAGGGAAGCTAGCATCGTATTTCACTGCGCTGACACCAGCACATCACCAAACCGACTATAACTCGCTCGACAACGAGCAGGGCGATTACCGCGCAATGCACGAATCGATCATAAACGAGAGGCGTCATTCCAAAGGCCAAAGAACCCAGCTACAGATGCATAACATCGCCCACTCTAGGCTTTTGCAATTGCCCACCGAAGTGCTTCTCCAGATCTTCAAGTACTTGGACAAGAGTGATCTTTTCTCGCTCTTGACGGTGTGCCGCGATTTCTCGAGCCTTATAGTTGAGATTTTGTGGTTCAGGCCGAACATGCAAAGTGACACGGCCTTCCAGAAAATACAAAGCGTCATGAAGCTTGCCCGGTCGCAAACTCACTGGGATTACCGTAATTATATCAAGCGGCTCAACCTCTCGTTTATGACGAAATTTGTGGACGACGAGCTTTTGGAATTGTTCACGGGCTGCCCGAAGCTAGAACGGTTGACGTTGGTAAATTGCACAAAGCTAGGCCACATGCCGATCACACGAGTGTTGGCGAATTGCAACAGGTTGCAATCAATTGACATGACCGGCGTGCAGGATATCCAAGATGATATCATATATGCGTTGGCCAAAAACTGCCCTCGATTGCAGGGGCTTTATGCCCCGGGCTGTGGAAACATCTCCGAAGAAGCTATCATTGAGTTGTTAAGATCGTGCCCTATGCTCAAAAGGATCAAGTTTAACAATAGCGAGAATATCAGTGATGATAGTATCCTAGCGATGTACGAGAACTGCAAGTCGTTGGTTGAGATCGACCTCCACAACTGTCCCAATGTCACGGATTTACATTTGAAACGCATTTTCGCCGAACTTTCCCAACTCCGGGAGTTTCGTATCAGCAACTCTGCAGGTATCACCGATGATCTCTTCGAGCTCATTCCAGATGAATATTTTTTGGACAAGTTGCGAATTATCGACGTCACAGGCTGCAACGCCATCACAGATAAGCTTGTGCAGCGTATGGTCAAGTGTGCTCCGCGTCTCCGAAACGTGGTCCTCTCCAAATGCATGCAAATTGGAGACGCCTCGCTAAGGCACCTCACGAAATTGGGCCGCAGTTTGCACTACATTCACCTTGGCCACTGCGCTCTGGTGACTGACTTTGGTGTGCAAGCGCTTGTCAGAAATTGCCATCGTATACAGTACATTGATTTGGCCTGTTGCTCTCAGCTCACTGACTGGACTCTAATTGAGCTCTCAACGTTGCCGAAGCTCAGAAGAATCGGCCTAGTGAAATGCAACATGATCACAGACTCGGGGATCATGGAGCTAGTGCGCCGGCGCGGCGAGCAGGATTGTCTAGAACGAGTCCACTTGTCTTACTGCACGAATTTGACCATCGGTCCCATTTTTTGTCTTTTGAAAAGCTGCCCGAGACTCACACATTTATCTCTTACAGGAATCTCAGCTTTTCTACGGAGGGAAATTACTCAATATTGCCGAGATCCTCCCCCTGACTTCACCGAAAACCAAAAATCGTCGTTTTGCGTTTTTTCCGGGCAAGGTGTCGGAAAGCTAAGGAGCTACCTCGCTTCTTTGATGGATCAAAGAGCTTACATGTTAGAACAGTACGGCTACCAGAATAATGTCGGTGCAGCGACGCCAGCCGGAGTTGTGCGAGTACCAGAGGGTGCAGCTGATAGCCTTCGCGCAATCAGTCCGAATGGGTTCACCATCACACCTTCCCCTCCGAATGAAACGCTTGGGAACCAGGCTTTCCAATCTCGGTTATTTGTAAATGGCCAAACAACATTAAGCGAGGACGAAATGCAGGCGTGGGCTCACCAGAGAGGCTTGGGGGAACTCAGGAGGAACCGGGCTAACCCACAAACCCGTAACGAGATGGATGAGTCCAGGTTCAACGAGACAGATGCGATTCTTCGGCAGCTTCTTACGCTCGAGCAACAAAATAGGCAGCGCTTGGCGACGTTCCAGAACGCGACGCGAGCGTTCCCGAGTGAATCAGTATCCAACGGTCTCGGAATCAGGCCCCTCATTGAGCCTCAACTTTTCCAAGCGCCTACCTTCATCTCCGGGAATATGGAATCAGAGGATCAAGACACAGAGATGGATGCGGTAGATCTATTCCCGAGAGTTCACGAAACACAAAACGGCGGGCGCTAGTCATTCTTCATTTCATGTAGATTATTGATGTTACGCATACAAGATATTTATTCGTAGCCCTGATTCATATCGAGGTCATTTTCACTATAGCTATAGCGCGCCTCCAACTCCCGGGCTCTTATGTCAACACCAGCATCCTCGTAGCTCGCAAGTTTGCAGAACAAGTATGACATCACGTCTTCTTTGTAAATGTTTGCGGAGTGTGAGAGCTTTTTCAAAAATGCCTTTTTCAACAGCGAAAACGCTCCTTTTTCACTATTCACGATCGTGCCCGAGGCCGTTTGAGAACATACGGAAACGCACATTGGCGAGGAGTCAATGCTGGGTTCTCTCAAAGCGCAGCTGCTTCGTGAGCATGTCATGGGCGTCGTTGACGCAGAGGGGTGTTTTTCCCAGTAGGACTTGCAATCGTGATATACTTTTGTGAGCATTCTACGCTTGCGGAACCACGCAACATTCTTCAGCTCCTCGGCCATCAAGCATTTCAAAGGCAACGAGCGCTTCACCTTCATTCTCTGTTTAAGCAGATGCCGGCGGCAATAGAAGCTATTTCCGCACATCCGTGCGTGACTTTTTACCCCACAGATGTAATCTGTTTGGTCATTCTGAAGGCTCAAAATGTGGTTTGGCGAAAGGCTCATCACCACATCGAAGCAGTTGTAGTTGTGAATTGGTGGTAGACCTTGATGATCGGCAGGTACATTCTCTAGTTTCTGAAGCTTTCTGAGAGGCGACAGAATCACAGGAGGAGTAGGAATATTCTCCGGGGTTTCAGCCGAAAACATTGTGTACATGACTTGGATTTCTTTAGTGAAGGATAAATCGTTGAGGACGAATTCTGGCAGGTTGAGAATCTTCAAAACCTATTCCCTATAAATTGGAGAGCTTTTGCTATGACCTATAAGAACCTTACCTTTTGTCAGTGGCGTTTAAAATGTAAGCTGACCCACGACTTCTTAATGTGACGGCAACGAAGCGCTCGATTTCGAGAGCTCTATCTTATACTAAGCTTGCCTTTCACTTACTTAATTACTGCCCTTGATAGTGCTAAGGACGGAGTTTGTAATAAAAACTGGAAGAAAAAGTATACTGAGTCAATGTAATCTTGCAGCCGACTTACTATGCTCTGTGGCTGCAAAAGTTTGAGAAGATCATGTGATCAATCGAGTTTCGTGCGAGCATGTTTGCAGCCACGGAGGAAAAGAAAATCACATGGGCCCTATCAGAAAAAGTACGGTTGATAATATGAGTGTGAGGGGTGATTGAAGCAAAGAAAAACCAAGGCAGCAGTGTATGGAAGCTTGTTGTTATTTTTACAGGTGCAAAGATTGCAACTTGCCAGCTCGCTTTGATATGGTTGCTCAGAAGACAATGATGTCATTTGTGGCCATTGGTTGGGACCAATATTGACATTATGGCGGAAGGCACTGGTGTTTTCTAGGAAAATTATCATATAAGACATGGGAAAATGGCCTAAAATACTAGCTGACATAAGCAAGAGCTCAGCAAGAATCTTTCTGGTGAGTATTATGCGAGGCCAAATACACTTCATGCCCAATTACTTTTCACACCCATTGTCACTCCTTGGTGTGTTTCTAGTCTTGTATGCTCTCACTCGATGAGTCGACTGAATTTGCTCGATCGGACAAGGTGAATGTGGTGCATAGGCTGAGCCCACTAAGATTCTGAAGTGATACAAAAGACCTCCTGCTCTCGAAAAGGTAGAATCGAGATTGAAAATAGTCACATCCCAATTGCAAAGCCCACAATCTCTACGTGGCTATACTTCAAAACTAAGAGACCCGCATAACACTTTTTGCGGGGCACCAGCCCTAAGCAGGCCTCCGCGCACGTGATCCGCCTGGCGCCTCTGTGTGCAGTGCCACGAAAATTTTCGTGCCCGGAGTGCGACCTCTTGAGAAAACTCACACGGAAAAGAACGCAGCGTCTTTTTACAACTACCTACACAACACAGCAAGATGTATGTAACTACCGAAATAGCACGGGAAATGGCTAATTATTGTGTGAATCGAAGCTTAGAAATGATGGAACGCATGCGTTTTGCTTAGATGCTCTTCTTTCCTATACCATTCACTTACATGTGCTTCATATGACAGTGCCTTATTTGACAGTGCCTAGGGCTCATTATGATTCCAGATATAGTCATGCCAATGGCGCCTCCTCTGGCTTGACCCCCCTCATACCTTATAAACTCATATACTAACTGCTCAGGACTAAGAGAACTAAGAAGGTCGGTATCACTGGTAAGTACGGTGTCAGATATGGTTCTTCCTTGAGAAGACAAACCAAGAAGTTGGAAGTCCAGCAACACGCCAAGTACGACTGCTCCTTCTGCGGTAAGAGATCCGTCAAGAGAGGTGCTGCTGGTATCTGGACCTGCAAGGGTTGCCACAAGACTGTTGCCGGTGGTGCTTACACTGTCTCCACTGCCGCTGCTGCCACTGTCAGATCGACCATCCGTCGTTTGAGAGACATGGCCGAGGCTTAAGCGTCCTGTCATGATCACGTGTGTATATTGAAACTATAATCTTTCTTGGAAACCGGTAAATGTAGGTCAGTATAGTTGGGCAGTATGGTTCTTTGCCGGTCGGGCGAGGAAACCCGTACACCCAGAGTCGCATACTGCTGTTCCCATATCGTCGTTCCCATCTTGTTCTCATCTTGTGGTCCACCCGTTGTCTGATGCTAGACAGATAGAACATACATTTGGTAAACCCAATCTGTTTTTGGCATGTTCCAATTCCCGAAAATACACTCCTTTCCTCCCTTCTACACCAAACAGAGCAACGCCACCATTCTAGATAACCAGCTAGATGAATGGTGCACGGTTGTGCTCCAGTATTGCCAGTACCACAAGATCTACATATTATCGCCACAAGGCGCGATTTTAAGCCGGCAGAGCGAATCTGTGCCGCTCGATAGCTTGTTTGAAAATAAAGACATCGACCGGCGCGTGTCTCCCGAGTTTTGCAAAGACATTCTCCACCATCTTATTCATAAGGTAAAGCGAGCCAGCTATGTGAACAACAAGAAACAGGACGCCGGCGTCTTGATTCTCTGGCGCACCTTGGAGGAGTGGGCCGAGCTTCTACGTGATCATATCGAGCAAACAGGGCAATTGGGCACCATTTTAACGGTGTACGAGTTGACGAAACTGGAGGATTCTGTGATACATGAGGAGTTGCGCAATATCGACCCCACGCTCTTCGTCAAGATCTTGGAGGTGTTGATGAAGCAGGGGAAGGCGCAGATCATCAAGTCCGAGGAAAACGCCTCGGAAATCGGCGGGGTCAAGATCATTTGAGTAATGCCATATCGTGACATTTTTTACCTGTACTCTGGCGTAGGCTTGCCGCGATGCTCCACAGCAATAGCTTTGGGGGTCTAAGGGCGCAAATCAAGGAAGAGGAGAATTGACTCCGGCTGACTCAAGGTACTTTTGATGGGTATTATCCACCCTACAGAGGTGTACAGATCAGCCCACAACTATGCCTGTAGCGGGTATTGCAAAGGTTGAGTAGTGATACGACTTTTCACTAGTCCCTTTGAAAGTAACGCCTTTTCTGGATCTTTTCAATTGGGTCATTCCTTGCAGATGGTCAACCATCCCACGCTTTTGTTTGGTCGAAAGTATCCGATAAAACCCCGCTTATCCGATCACCGGTACTACGGATTTATTACTAGAATAAGCGGTGTTATCGAATTGTGGTATCTCTGAAAATGTCACAGAACCTCATCGAAACAGCATCCTTCCCGCATAATTAAATTATCGGGATCGCATCATCGGGGTTCCACTGTAGATACATTGCGTAAAAGCCAGACTCAATGGGCCGAAATAGTCTGAAGTAGTACGAAAAGAAAAAGCCACAGCAAACATGAGCTCTTCAATGAACAAATGTCAATGCTTCTTTTCAAAAGTCCGCGTTTTAACTCCATGAGCTTTATCCAGATCCCATGACTGGGCTGAATCTGAAGTTGGTAAACACGTTCTATGCAGAACACACAATTTTCAATTGTGCTTGTTCACGGACACATTCATACACAATTCAAATCTCTTCTACTAAAAGCGATGTTTGCGAAACCTGGCCTGCGCCAAAAGCATTCAAAACCCAACGGCTCACATTATCCTCCAAAAGAATCAACCACAATTGAAGCACCCTTGATTTCGTAATCTATCAGCACGCCGTTTTTTTTTTGTCTGCGCCAGAGGGCCGTGCGGAGTGCATACAGCGGCCCGCGTCTGGCATCGCGCAACACCTCATCGGGATTTTTTCTTCCCACCAACGTGCTCTTTTCCTCTTCTCCTTCCCGCTTAAATTCTCCATTTAAGAGGGCACGTGTAAGACTTCTCTGGCCATTGTGAAGACCGAGTGTTTGTCGATTTCGAGACCTTTCCAAGACACACCCAAGACTTTTCGAACACTGGTTCCCCCGAACTTGCGCGACATTTCTGCGTCTGTCTGCCTCTGACTCATATCAGTGCGAGAGCCCTCAGAAACCTGGCCCTGACCAATTCTAGCCTGGTGTATCTGCGTTTTGCACCCCTAATTTTCTCTTTTTTCATTCTAGAACCTCAGAACACGCCCCGATGAAGTACGTTGTTGTTTCGGGCGGAGTCATTTCCGGAATCGGAAAGGGAGTCTTGGCGTCGTCGACCGGGTTATTGTTCAAAACGTTAGGCTACCGCGTCACGTCGATCAAAATCGACCCGTACATGAACATTGACGCTGGGACAATGTCGCCCTTGGAGCACGGCGAGTGTTTTGTGTTGAACGACGGCGGCGAGGTCGATTTGGACTTGGGCAACTACGAGAGATACTTGAACATCACCTTGACCAAAGACCACAACATCACCACGGGCAAAATCTACTCGCACGTGATCGAACGAGAGAGAAAGGGCGACTATTTGGGCAAGACCGTGCAGGTCGTCCCGCACATCACGGGCGCGATCCAGGAGTGGATCGAGCGAGTGGCCAGAGTGCCTGTGGACGAGTCTGGCTTGGAACCCGAGGTGTGTATTATCGAGTTGGGCGGCACGGTGGGCGACATCGAGAGCGCGCCCTTTGTAGAGGCGTTGCGGCAGTTCCAGTTCCGCGTGGGCCCGGCGAACTTCGCCCTTATCCACGTGTCGCTCGTTTTGGTGATCCACGGCGAGCAAAAGACCAAACCCACGCAGGCCGCGATCAAGGACTTGCGCTCGTTGGGCTTGACCCCGGACATGATCGCGTGCCGGTGCTCCGAGGAGTTGGAGGTGGCCACGGTGCAGAAAATCGGGATGTTTTGCCACGTTGGGCCCGAGCAGGTGATTGCGATTCGAGACGTCAACTCCACGTACCACGTGCCGTTGTTGTTGCAGGACCAGAAGATGATGCTGTTTTTGGCGCGCAAGTTGCACTTGGACCCGTCGCTGTTGGCGCAGGAGTCCCGCGAGCGGGGCGAGAAGTTGATGGCCTCGTGGAGAACCATCACTTCTGCCCACGACCGGTCGATCGAAACCGTCACCATTGCGCTCGTGGGCAAGTACACGAACCTCAAGGACTCGTACTTGTCGGTGATCAAGGCGTTGGAGCACTCGGCCATGCGGTGCTACCGCCGGTTGAAGATCGAGTGGGTGGAGTCGTCGGACTTGGAAGACGAGACCAAGGACACCGATTTGGCCAGGTTTCACAAGGCCTGGCACCTCGTGTGTCAGGCAGACGGCCTTCTTGTGCCCGGCGGTTTTGGCTCTCGCGGAATCGAGGGCATGGTGGCTGCTGCGCACTACGCGAGAGAAAACAACAAGCCCTATTTGGGCGTTTGCTTGGGCATGCAGGTGGCGGTGATCGACTTTGTGCGCTCGATGTTGGACTTGAAGGAGTCGACGTCGATGGAGTTCGACCCCTCCGGCGACGAGGCCACTGCTGCGGTCGTGTACATGCCGGACGTGGACCAGATCAATTTGGGCGGAACCATGCGCTTGGGCATCCATTCCACGAAGTTTGTCGCCGGCTCCGAGTGGTCCAAATTGAGACAGTGCTACGGAGGCGCCGACAGCGTCTTGGAGAGACACCGCCACCGGTACGAGGTGAACCCGCGGCTCATTGGCCAGATCGAGGCCAAGGGCTTGCGGTTCATTGGAAAGGACGAGTCCGAGGCGCGCATGGAGATCGTCGAGCTCCAGGACCACAAGTTTTTCGCCGGCACCCAGTACCACCCCGAGTACTGCCTGAAGGTGTTGGACCCTTCGCGGCCGTTTTTGGGGTTGGTGGCTGCCTCTGCCGGGATCTTGGACGACGTTTTGGCCAGAGACGACATCCACGAGAAGGGCGAGTTTTAGGGGAGTTAGAGGCTTTTTGAGCAGAGAAGTGAGTCTCGAGGGATGCCAGAGGCCTTTTTGTGGAAAAGGGGCCAATTTTAGAGAATTTTAGAGGCCTTTCCTGAGAAGATGCGTGGTGTTGGCACTGGCACTACACAGCGTCCTGTCACTATTCTTTAGGAGTACTTAAACCCATATAACCGACCAATTGCATACATGAGAGACTAAGTAGAGTACAAGGGGGTGCGGCTCGGTTGTACCGTTTAGAGAATTTGCATGTTCCTTCATTCTCTTGGGAAGAGAGTCACTGACAGAGGAGATTTCGGTTCCAGCGCTGTTAATTCGCGAAGTTGCTCGTGAGGCCTTTTCGAACTAGGACACAGCGGTCGAAGTTGAAAATTACAAATCTTGAACTCGTCAGTTATGGTGATTCGTAAACGGGCAAAGATACAATTCCATTAAGATTTTGACAAGGGGTGATTGCGCTAAATTACGGCAAAACTACAGTTTTCTTCTTTCGGTGAGGTCGTATTGAACGCCAAAAGGTTTCAAATTGATTAGAGCCTTAAGGAAAGCCCTTGAAACCAACGTGGCTACAGCCTTAGACTATCAGTGTCAACGAAGCAATGAGTAAAATAAAGCCTGGCGACGGAGCACTGATTGTAGAATCTCCTGATGAGAAAGTTGATGATGACGCGAATCCGCCCAGGTGTCCAAAGTTGACGAATATAGCACAAGCTACTATCGCATTTTCACAGTGCTGATGAATTAAGTGAAGAGTGCGGAAGAGTCTTTGAGTAAATGGACTGGGTTCTTTGTTGGGCGGTAATTATTATCTTGTTACTAGCTACTTTTACGCAGACTAAATTTAAATTACCCCAGTATTACGCTCAATTTGAAGAAGCATTACGCTAAATTTATAATAAAATTGAGCTACACATAAGATACAATTGGGCTTTACTTATGATTACGGCGCACTGCAAAAGCCTAGTTCATATCAAGTTTACGATTACGGTGGGTTGTGAAAACGTAAATCGTAATTTTGCCGTAATACAGCCGTATTTCGCAACACTAATGGTAGAGGCTTCGCCGGCTGGTTTGTCGCGTCTCGGAAATCTACATGTCCCTACATCTTCTTGAAAAGTCACGGTCACTGGAAACTAAGGAACTTATGATTTTACTCAAAGGGTGAAACGCGTGTCTTTTACGGTCCGCCTTGAAACTTACGCCGGTTCCTTATCTCAAAGCAACACTCCGCAGCTTGCTTCGGAGCAATGTTCCCGCTATGTGCATTCTTATCTCAACCGATGGGAAATTTCTGGGCAGGCGTGACTGGGGCTGTTGGTGCACGGATGCGCAAATGGCCCAAACACATATAAGACGTCGAAGTCCCCCAAAATTGCAATGACTTCTCACCCCAACAATCATCCCAATACTCAAATATGTTCAATTATAACGACCCTGAAGTGTGCTCTTGTGGCGATTAGTGTAAGTGTGACGGTGTTTGCAAATGTGGCACCAAACACTGAGCACCCCACCTTTTATATGAATTCAAATACACGTATTACATGAAGACCAAACCGTTTGGCTGATACCTTATTTCACACCGTGACGTTTGTAGACACAAGCCAAACGCATCAAGCGTTAGGCTCACTAAACCAAAGCCTCAGTAATATGATGTAAGAGACTCATATACTTTCACAGCGATGCGAGGAAGTGCTCAAATGCCTGATCGTCTTCTAAAGCCTCGGCTTTCATGATCTGCTGCCGGCTCACTTTTCCAAGCTTTTGCATATTACTCTTCAATTGCTCAAACCTTTTAAATGCTGCCAAAGACTTATTGGCGGCCACTTTTTCCAACAACGGGCTTCTCGATAGAAGAAACACACCAAGCCAGCCTTTTGTATACGACTCGTCGATCTCAACACTCCTGAGAAAACAGTCTCTTGCATGCTCGAGCACGCCCGCGATTTCCAACAACGCGTCCTTTTTGTCCGGTTTCAATCCTACTAAATACAAGTGATGGAGATACAAGTTGAGTCCGGCCTTGTAGTACATGTTGTGGGCGAGCGGCCGATGCAAAAGCACCTCTTTGAAGCAAAAAACGGCCTTTTCATAATGCCCAATGGAGCTGTAGACGTCGCCTAGCTCGGCCCACGCTATTACGTCCGCTGGCTGCAAGTCCAAGTAGTATTTTAAGCTTTTGATGTACTCCGGCGCGTTATAAGAGCCGTCTTTCTTTGTGCGTGAAAATGTCGCCAATCTCCTCGATGCACGGAGCTCGTCTGGGTCTGAACCTAGCGTGCTGATAGCCGTCGCCATATCGCCCGTAGCCTCGTGATACATCAGGCGCAAAACCATGAGTTTCTGGGACTTTTGTCCCGCGAACTGGTCGTTGAATTGGTCCAAATACGACTTGGCCTCGACGTCATGGTTTGTGAGAAGCAGGAGGTAAAACTGGAGCTCGTAAATTGCATAAAGATCCGTCACATCGAGCAGGTCGGCCGTGGCTTTTAGAAAGCGCCCGACTTCGGCGTGGAGCGCGTCCAATTGCGCCGGGCCAAAGTTTGCAAATGCGCCACATGCCAAGAGGTCCAAGTAGCGCCGTTTTTCCAAATCCGACATGGCGTGGCGAGTGTGACTGAGTAGGAAATAGTGGAGTTGAAACTTATATGGTTGATGTAATAGCAGACTCGCGCTTCCTAGGCCCGGCCTTTTCCCTGGCCCTATTTTTCGCCCTGCGAAGAAATTAGTAGTATCCAGTATTATAGTGCTGAATCCCGGCTTCTGCCCGGGATTTTTAAGTATTTTTTATCAAAATTGCTCTTCTCTACTCATGGGTATCTTCTAGACTGAAATGTTTTGATCACCCCAGTATTCGCCCTAAAGTAATGGGGCTTTGATTGTTGTTTTAGCTGTGGTCGTCTTGCGGCTCGGCCCTATCTACCATTCTACTCCAGTGCGCGCCCCAAAGCTGGCCCCGCAGTCCAGGGCCATCTTCATAACAATTACATTGAAGATTAACCCTCGACTAATTCCGGCTGAAAACACCGGGAATCGCCTATTCTTTTTCCCATGGCCTTATCGGAGGCATGTGATGAGATCCTCTCGCTGGGAATTCTCCAGCACGAGTATGGGCTCCCTACGCTCTGGCCACAATCGGCACCTGTGGTGCAGAAACCAGACCTCGAAAGCGAGTATTATGAGTTGAACCAGCGGTTGGCCGCACGCCTAAATCGCCTAGTCTACTTGAATAAGATAGGAGACCTCCGGCAGACTGATCCCCAGGCAGTTGGCGAATTGTATATAAAAACGTTTAGCTCCGGAGTGCTATCGAAAATGTCGTTCACTGAAAAAGAGACGCATCTACGAGGAATGGCGCGTTTCAAAACGGCCGAATTAACCTCCGAGTTTCTCACAGAGGCGCTCCCGGTTCTCAGGGCAATTCACCAAGAAAACATGTCTCTCACAGATGCAGAGTTCACCATCTTGAACAACCTCAAAAAGCTCTATTCGCACTACAACGACCACCCTGCTAATGTACGACGACTCTTGCGTGAGTATAACCAACAAAAAGCGGGAATTGGCGAGGCGGTGGGTCTCCAAAAAGAAATCCGAGCCTACATTGCTGCAGAATTGAAGCCGACTCTTGCCGAGTTCGAGGCGCTAAATACCGAGTACTTGGTGTTGCAAAACACTTACGAGAACCGGCTCGGGGCACGTGACACCAGCGTCCTGACACCCGATCTAAAGAAACTCAAGCTGGCTGCATTTACTTTCTCACGCAGAATGACAAGGCTTTGCTCCTTGTGTGACTTTCTCCCCAACTTGGTTCTCTGCCAGGCCTCGAACTGGTATTCGGACAAGCGATTATTAGCGGTGGTAGAAGAGTGTCAGAGCCTCGCGGACAAATTAGAAAGATTTCCCGAGCCAGCGAGCCTCAAGCTGGTGGACGAGCTCTTGAAAACCGACCTTGAGTCGTTACAATTATAGTGCGCCATTTGAAAGTTTGGGGTTCAGGTTGGGGCTATGGCCATTATATACATGATGGATTTACACCTGGAACATTCTTCTGTTGACCACGTCCCAGTCAATGTGGTCAAACACTCGCTGCAAGTACTCGCTCTTGCCCGTGACGCCATAATCCGTCAAAAACGCCACGTCCCAGAAGCTGATGGCCAACACCGGGAGCGTGAAGTCCAACTCGCCCGAATCGCCTTTTTGCTTCAAACGCATCAATTCCTCGTAGCTCTGAGGGTCGATATTGCCGTTTAAGTCGAGGCTCTGGTTTTTCCCGTGGTAGTACGGCGTGCCGTCGTTGTTGCACTTCATGAGCCGGAACGACTTATCCGGGTGCTCGACCAAAAAAACCCAGCCCTGACCCTCGGCAGATTCGGCCATCTGAAGCACCTCTCTTTTGAGCGACTCCACCGTGCCCACGCCGGCGATCCGCTCGAGCAAAAACCGCGACGGCCTGGTCGCCGCCGCGTGCTCTTTTCCCAGAAGCTGCTCGAAAAAAATGTGGTTGTTGTGAGCCTGGGAGGCATAGTGGAAAATGTGCTGGTCGGTGGTTCGTTTTGCTGTCAGCAACAACAACTGAAACGCGGACCGGCCGTCGTGCCGGGTGCCCGCAGTGTGGATCGAGAGGTTTGTCGTGAGAAACTTCTGGTAATCGGACCAGGCGGTGTTGTAGCCTTTGGCCGAATACAACCCTTTGATTCCGTTCTTCGCGTACGTTTCGTGGTTTTTCAACACGGGCACTTCGTGCAATCTGCGCACCGCATCCACGCGGCAGCAATTTGCGCGTGCTGCTGTGTTTCTGAAAGTTTTCGAAAACATATAGTGGAGACGGGCGTGTGTGGCGAGAACCGACAGAAACGATCTAGGTAGAAAAGGTGTTTCTTGGTAGATAGAGGTAGTTTTTTTTCAGCTGTCAGAGTGCACGGAACCGTCGCGCTAGCTGCGAAAAAAGGTGTGGGTGAGTTGGGTTGAGGCAGGCGACGCAGTGAATTGGCATAGTTTGGCGGAAACGTATTCGCCCTTAGATCGTGACTAGAATTTTGGTGTGAGGCATTACTGCGGATTTCCCATTTTACTTTTGGAATAGTCTTGTATCATCCGCGATGAAGAAGTGGGGGGAAAAGACCGGTTGTGGAATATAATAACAGATCTTGACAAGGCTGAAGATGACGCGGAATTGAACAGCCGGTTTCTCAGAGCAATCGCTAATAATAGTGGTAACAACAGGAACGAATATTTTGAAGAAGACATCGAGACGACTTAAGGTTGAGGCATTTGTCATTTTTATTAATGTATTTCGTAATAAAACAACGCGTCTTTCTTGCATCTTTTCATAGTAATTGAGCCGCGTGTAGATCGAGAGATAGCACAAACCAGATAAGAGAAAGACTTGAAAGCCCCTCATCCTCTCAAAAGATGCAATAATGAAACTGATAAGCGACTCCATGATCGAAAATGTGAGAGTGACAGAAACATAGGTGGCTTACAAACTTTCAATTTTAAGAATCATCACAAAACACTGTCGCTTACATGAAAAAAGGCCCTATTAGGTACCTGAGATACGCATGCGGGCCGCTTTGGGAATCCCATTAAAAGGACTTTCGAGGCGATGGCTGTAATAACCACGGGCTTGGCCTAATTTTGCATGCTACCACTGGGTGACTGTGCACACATACAACATCCGAGTTTATAGCCTCCTAAGTTTCGGTTACTCATCAGATACTACGGATCAAGACGCAAGATATGACTTTTCTCAGAATCTAGCTCTCCCAAAGTGAGAGAGAAGCATTGGCCGGATCTATCGATGCACAAATGGCGAAAGCCCTTTTGTCGTAGTCACACGATATTTCGTGAGTATGGTGTGAGCCAGTATCATTTGAGCGCGTGAACATTTAATCTTTTGAAGAAGACTTGTAAAGCACGTCTCTTGAAATCCGCCTCTCATGTTTGGGAGGCATTTTTGCAAATAAGCACATCATACTCAATCAACGTCGCATCAAATATTGTGTTCTATATGCATCATTTCTCATGATTTCGTATTAAAAGACACCAATCTAAAAAGAACCCTAGATGGCGTACTTGGAACGAGCCCTCAACTTTGGACCGTTAAGGTAAAACAAGACCGGAATAAGAACCATGATCCACATAATAATGGCCAAAATCATGGTACCCCAAGCGACAGGGAACCTGTTAGTGCCTAAGTTGACAAACAAGGCTCTGCCGAAAAGGGGGAAAGCACCACCCATCATGGCACGAAATAATGCGTTTCCTGCAAAAACGGACGCCAAGTATCTGTAGAAGGACATTCCAATGTAATTGAACATGGTCTGGAAAATAATAAAGGTACCGCTCATGAATAATCCGCCACCTATCATAGGAGCAATCCAATGAACAGAGGGAGTAGCAGTCCACGCCAAAATAATTAGACCGCAAGGAGACAACACACTTCCAACGATACAAAGAGGCAAAAACGCTTCGGGCGTGACCTGTTCTTCCTTAAGAATTCTTTTGGTGAACGTGTTGTAGATAAACGGAAGATAGAAGCAAAGGCCAACGAAGACACCCACAATGAGCGAGATGTAACTTGCGCCCATTTCCACCAACGTGAATCCATACATCTCAGTAAACACAATAGGGAAGGCCTCAAACCATAAATAGATGATTGCATACAAGAGACCCAAGTAGATGTTAATCAACAAGACGACAGGCTCGAAAATGAAGATCTCGAATGGACGCCAGAAAGTCTCGACCATAATCCTTCTCCATTCTTTGGACTCATTTTCAACATGGCCCTCGCTCGTGATGTTCTGATTTCCTGTGAGAGCTCTCAATCTCTCGGCCTTTCTGTATAAAATGGTCTTGCCGTATGACTCGGGAAGGAAAAAGCCCAACACCAAAAAGAGAGCTCCCGACGAGATACAAACAAACCAAAATGGCCAGTGATAGCCGCCAGCTATCACGAGAGCAGCACCAATAAGCGGTCCAAGGGTTGGAGCAGCAACGCCTCCAGCAGCCCACACTGATAGTGCCATCGGCATGTATGGAATATTCGTCACATCACCCACACTAGCTCCACCGGTAGCCAAACAAGGGCTTGCAAAGAAGCCGGCGAGAAAACGCAAGACACTCAAAGATGTAATATCGGTGACCAAAGCCGTTGGGATTTGAAGAATGAAGAAAACGAACAAGGTAACCACGTATATCGACGTCCGACCATAGCGAGGGTTTTCAGACAATGGCGACAACACCATGGGGCCGATTCCGTAGCCGAACACGAAGAGCGTCAATGGTAAAGTGGCCAAAACACGACTCACATGCATGTCTTCCATGATTTCCTCCACGCCAGGCGTATAGATCGCAGACGCCATGTATACGAACGCAGTCAAAAGGGCAATCTTGATGACGAAGAACAATTTATAATACATGGGCCAATTGTATGGGTTTTCCGGATCGTCTTCGCCGTCC
>JAKUBE010000674.1:0-16933 GCA_030674755.1 Metschnikowia henanensis | reverse complement strand
TCGCCCGTGGTGATCCTCGCGTAAACACCGGTCACGTGACGCATAGGGGTCCCGCTGCCTGATCACAAGAATTACGACATGCGGACCCTGCGCGTGTCGAAATTGATTTACTAGTTTTGAAGAAATATAATGCCGCAAGGTGATAATAATCAGGCCTACTTCAAAAGCAATCAAAGAAGTAAACCAAGAGCTAGTGAGGCACATGTACGGACGAGCCGCATTTACCAATCTTTTAAGTATGCATTCGTGGAGAATTTTCCTTTTTCTCTATGTGTAATCACCACATACCGCAATTGAGAAAGTCGCGTCATAGCGTAAATGATCAGACGGTTTCTTTCTGGATGACTGAAAAAATGAGAGATAAACCGAAACAGAGGTATGCCCGAGGTCAAAGTTCAGAGGTACATTTAAATGGCGCGTCAGATTTACAATTTCGCTATTCAAGCGTGAGACCTGCTATAACAGAACCTTTAGATAGTTCACTTCTAGATCAAATACCATAACTTTTCTTTCCCGAAATCTTGACCCATCGCGTAACATAAATGACTGTAAACTTGACAATAAAGTGTGCCGCTGTGACTGTGAGGTGAACCTCAAGGCTTGTCACGTGATCTTTCTATTATGACATGACATCGGTTTAGTCCCTATCCCATTATTACTGATGAAAAAAATCTCGTTTAATCTCACCCCCGTTTCCCCTTTTCATCAATATGAATTAACTTGCTCGGCATTGTTTCATTATTGGACGTCTATTTTGGCCTTCGCACGACCACTGTCAACTCAAACTCACTTCGAACGGCTCAACTAATCTATACAGCCTCCAATGTCCGAAATCAAAACAGATCCCACAAAATTCCTCGGCTCTATCATAGGTAGTGCCGTCAATGTCAAGCTCCATAACGGGGTCGCATATCAAGGTGATTTGCAAAGTATCGATGGCTACATGAATGTTGTGTTACATTCTGCCAAGGAGCTTGTGGAGGAAAGCCACACAAAATCTTACGGAGACGTCTTCATCAGAGGAAACAACGGTACGTTATCCTGAACTTTTATCTCATTAGGAAGAAAAGACATTCTTATAATCAGTTCTCTTACTAACATCTAGTGTTGTATATTAGCGAGTGCTAGCTCATCCTATAGGAACCAAAATAAACGGAGAAGGAAACAAGAAATACACAATTTTTCCAAGGGGTTAAGAGATTTAGCTCATACGAGAATATTATTTGAGGAGTTCGCCGCCCATTTTTGGTAAAACGATTAGTACTGGAGAGGCAAGAAACCTCTCTTCTGTAGGGGGTGTCACGTGACCACTTTCTAAGCATGCGTACTTTGATCATCCTACGAGGACGTAATTTTTCCGATCTTCGGCTAGAGCGGAAGCCATACTTTTAGTATCAGATACTTCAACCGTAGTAACACCTACATATTAAATTTCCTGTTGATTACTACGTGTGAATGATGAGCGAACCTGCCCAATTCCCTGGTCACGTGACACCCCTCTCGGCTCTGTTCCAGCGAATAAGAACTCGTCTCGCGCAAAGAGCGAAAAAAGCCCGAGCACCAGAAGGCCGAATCTCAAATTCTCGTCCACCTAGTTAACAAATCTCTCTGAACTAGATTCTATACAGCAAACAATGTTCGCCGCCAGAAGACAATTGTCCACTTTGATCCCTCCAAAGATCGCTTCTGCCAAGGTACGTACTATCTGATGAGAAGAAGATTTGAAGTTTAGTTCGTTTGATCGGAATTGTCTGGTTTGTCCTGGTTTGTCCTGGGAAGTGTCCTGAGGAATGACCTTTCAAAAAGGTTCCCATTTTTAGCCCTGTGTTTGTCCATATCAACTTAGTTCGAATTGCGAAAAGCTCAGAAGTATTGGCCGGAGATACAGCGCTAATCTTGTCTCTTTTCATCTGGTGTTTTCTTTCCATGAAATATACTTCACATTCCCTAGTTCATTTGACTTCTGACGTGTTTTTAATGACACAAGAAACTATTCGGCATGTTTTGATTTGGCACCCGACAAAGAAAAATGCAAACTTTCGTGGCAACAAGAAATTCCAGCCTCTTATCTCCATCGAAGCGTGAGCACATTGTTGACTAGATGAGACTTCGTGCAGCTTACTAGAGGCAGTTCGTTTGCACATTCTGTCATCAGTGTTTTTTTTCAGACCCACAAATTCCATGTTAGTGATGGTTGGCATAGATTTTGTGGCTTACGAGATTTTCCCAATTATTGGTGTCGAGAAGCTGAACACAAAGTGTTCATTCACCACTACCAAAGCTAGGAGATAGTTTACGCCTTCCCCTCAGAGCACTTCGAAACCCAATCAAACAAAATCCCCAAACATCAAAAACCTTTAGAATCTCGAAAATCCCAATAACCGATACTAACTGATATAGAACATTGGCTCTAACCCCAACGCCAAGAGAATGGCCGAGGTTGTTTCTTTCTACAAGAAGTTGCCTACCGGTCCAGCTCCAGCTGCCAAGAAAAGCTTCACTCCTTGGGGCAGATACAAGGCTGCTTACATTGACGGCGACAACGCCTCGGGCAAGCCTTTGCTTCACCTTGCTCTTTTCATCATTGTGGCCGGCTACACTTGGGAGTACCAGGCTCACTTGAAGCACCACAAGGACCACTAAATGTGGTGGTAGGGAGCCTCTATATACTTATAACGGAATATACAAAACATTAAATGGTCTAAGGGCTTTTAGGGAGTATCGGAGATTTCGAAAAGACTGTGGGGATAGAAATCTATGTGATCTTTCGTGCGGAGTTTCTGTAACTCGTGGTATTCTTCCTCTTTCGATATTGGAGTTTTGTTAAAGCTAGATAGAAACTTAAAAGGAAAATAGTCTGTTAAACACCCCTGAGTGTTAGACTCCATACGTAGAACAGTCTTATTCTTAAAGTGAGGCCGAGGAGGTTGACGCATCTGGAAAACAATACGGAATCCAACGCCTTTTGAGAGTCCGAATAGTTATACGAGAAGTTGCAAGATGTTTTGATGCTGTGATACAATGAAGTTATGAAAGGCAGCTTTCCCTTTTTAATTGCCTTTGATCTTCAATGGCTTGTTGTCAAAATCATTTGACATTTTCTCTCTCTGTCCTCTGTTCGAGGGTGACATAAGACGTTCTGGTTTATAGGACATGCCTTAGCTTACATTTGGAGCTTACTTAAGAAAGTGCGAATGCTATGAGCCAAGAAACTTTAACACTTCTTCTTCACTTCAATAAAAAGAGCTGTAAACCGAAATATAAAGAAGAGACTAATTGAGAAATTTCGGGAAACAAGAAAATGTTGCCTCTTCTCTCGAGTCATCGTGTCTTGCTGGGGTTGGCAATGTCGGGTCACGAATAGCAGAACATCGCGACTTTGCAACAATCAGCAGAACAAATAATGGACTCGGAACTCGATGAAACCTTGAATCGGAACATATGAGTTGCGCCTTTCGCCAATAAAGATCGAGCTAAAAACCCATAGAAATAATGATTTGCTTAATTTAGAAAGGCAATTCAAATATTTAGTTAGTGGTTGAGGTGCATACAATTTCTAATTATTCGAATGCTTCGCAGGTTTTCAAGAAGTAATGAAAATGCACGACAACACTCGTTCGAAAACCACTTTGCCTGTATTGCTTGTTCCTGCCCAAGCTTCCACAAGCTGCTCTCATAATTAATCAAGATTACGGTCCCTAGTAAAGTCTTCAAATTCAGATTGTGTTATTATTTGAAGCCATGCGTACAAATCAGCCTTGTCGATAGTAAACGTAAGCTTCCGTGCATGGTCGTGTAGCGCGCGTGAGTTCCCCAGTTTGCGCGCATGTTTATATTCCCTCATTTTAATAAGCAGGTTCCCGCCCGGTTGCCAATCCGAATAAAATCAATTTGACACCATTGTTGCGTGTTTATTCCATCTATCGCTATCTAGACCGCTACAGGCGAGGACTAAGATAATCAGTTTTGCGATTCATTTGCTAGATCCTTCAAAATTGACTGATCTGGCGGATAATTTCCTATTTACAGCCTTTCATCTTGCTTCACCCGCTAGACGCCGCGTACTGGGTTGCTGTATTCAGGCTGTGCCCCTGAAATCCTGTCATATACTAAGCCAGCACAGCACAACAAGAGATTGATTTCAGAACCAGACTCCTTGTGTCTGCTAGCAATACACAAATACCATAGCCGCCCAGAATTCACTGTGTCAGTGCTATTTTTGTACAATTGCAAAGCGTGGGACTTCCGGCCCGCCCCTGATATTTACCCCCGGAACTGCCACTTCCAGAATTCTTGCGTGGGTGACTTCCAGCACCGCTCACCATCCCCGCTGGTACTGATACGCTTTTACAACACGCATACGCCACGTGCTGAGCTCTCAATTCCATCCACGAGCCCACTTTTCCTCCATTTCCGTGTCCTCTTCCGAATTATATGAGCGCCAGCCATACCTCCAGCGGCAAATCTAATTCTCCACAGCCAGCGACACCACGCATGCTAAGAAGTGTGTCGAGCACGATCAAATCATCAACGGAACAAATGCATGGCGCCGGACACTCTGACGGTAAGACGGCGTCCCACAAGACGCCGCTCCTGCCGCCTCAACATCTGCAGCCATCCCAGAGAAAGGATAAGGAGTTGTTGCCCGCGGCAGCAATTGGCCAGCCACCTCCGGGGAAAAATCAACACCCGACGTCCGGGAGTCCCGCTCCCCACAAGCTGCGCAACTCGGCGGAGCCGGCGAACACACAGCAACAGCAGTTCTACCGCCGCCTGATTGGCGATTGGGATTTTATCCGCACAATTGGTGCTGGGTCCATGGGTAAGGTGAAGTTAGCCAAACACAATACCACCAACGAGAAGTGTGCGGTGAAAATCGTACCCAGGGCGGCCAAGTTGTACCAGCGTGCTCATGCCAATGACCCGCCCCTCAAGTCCCAAGAGGAGGTAAACCAGCGAGAGAAGGAGTACGAGAAGGAGATAGCTCGTGACAAGCGCACGATCCGCGAAGGCGCCTTGGGGCGCTTGCTCTTCCATCCGCACATTTGCCGGCTCTACGAAATGGTGCCGATGACAAACCATTACTACATGCTATTCGAGTACGTCGAAGGCGGCCAGTTGCTCGACTATATTGTTTCTCATGGTTCGTTGAACGAAAAGTACGCCCGCAAATTTGCTCGCGGCATTGGCTCCGCCCTCGACTATTGCCACAAGAATAATGTTGTACATCGTGATCTCAAGATTGAGAATATCATGATTAACAAGGACGGTGAAATTAAAATCATTGACTTCGGCTTGTCGAACTTGTACACGCCGCATCACTTGCTCAAGACTTATTGCGGCTCTTTGTACTTTGCGGCTCCCGAGCTTTTATGTGCCAAGCCCTACACAGGCCCCGAGGTCGACGTGTGGTCTTTTGGAGTGGTATTGTATGTCCTTGTTTGCGGCAAGGTTCCATTCGACGATCCGGTTGTCTCAGCGTTACATGAGAAGATTAAGAAAGGAAACGTGGAGTACCCGTCGTTCATTTCGAAAGAATGCGTGTCTTTGTTGTCCCGGATGCTCGTCGTCGATCCTGCAAAAAGAGCCACCCTTGCTGAGGTGAATCAGCATCCATGGATGAATAGGGGGTTTGACCACGCTGTACCAAGCTACACGCCTAGGCGTGTACCATTGGCTCTCCCTCTTGATCCTCAAATTGTGCAAACAATTTCATCTCTCGACCTTGGATCTCCAGCGGCCATTAACGAAGAGCTCACCAGGATTATCACAAGCCCAGAGTATCTCTCAAGCTCGGATAATTGGTATACGAACGCTAAACAAGGCCAGCGTTTGAACACCACTGGCTCTGATCCGGTTCACGGGTTTCATCCGCTCGTGTCAATTTATTATTTGGTAGACGAGATGAAGAAGAGAAAGAGAGCGAAGGAGGAGGCGCTTAGATCTCACATTCGCCAACAAAATACCAATGCGCCTCAGGCGCAAAATATTACAGACGCTTCTTCCACCCCTCAACTAAGAAGCCCTTCTCAAAACCATCCAAACCCCTCATCTCAAGGCGAGGCGCCTGTACTATCTCCTTCAAGACAGCCGTCAAACAATAGACCGGAGCCATCTAACCCATTCAAGCCGGCTGTCACGTTGTCGCAACCGCGTTCTCCACCTCCACCTCCCCAACAAAAACCACCAGCGCTTCCTTTCCCTGAACAAGCTCACACGCCAATTATGTCAGGTGTTACTGAGACACTCTCTGGTGCTTCGCGCCGGGAAGACGTGGCGAATCAACCGTTTCAGCAACAGCAGAGTCCAAAAATTCCGAATATCATACCGGACACATTGGATCCAAATGCTGGGAAGCCCGCAGGCTTCAATAGCCTATTGAGAAAGATGTCAGGCAAGAAACGCAATGGCCGAAGTCCTTCACCAAGTGACGTGTCGTCTCCTGTCACAGAGTATCCTCTAGTCGGTGAAATGTCTCCTCAAGCCATATCACAACCAACAGGTCACTGGTCACCAGTACGCGGACAACCTCAACCAGAGAGACCCAGTGTTCATGCGACAGATCTGTTTGTGCGTCGCGGAGTGAGTATGAAGGTTACAGCAAAGGAGAAGTCTGACTCGCGGGCTGAATTGAAAGGTGAGAAGTCATCACATAAGAACCGCACCTCGAATGCGGAACGTACAAGTTACAGGCAACATAGCCGTTCTCATTCCACAGCCGGAAAGCCGAATGGTTATATACCTCTGGAGTATCTTCCTCCTTTACCAAACATTAATGCTGCCCAGATCCGCAGTGGAGCACAGGCAACAGCGGCAGCAGAGGTTCATCCACCTGCTGAAAAGAGCCCGTCTCATTTACAAGTGAATTCCACATTTCATCCTACAGCCAGAGCCAAGTCACTCGGTCTGCACGCCAGAAAAGACTCCACTTATTACAGAAGTGGGAAAAGCAGACCAGCGTTGCCCAACACCATGGCAGCCCAAAATAGTGACGAAGGTGTTGATGTTCACATTGAAGATAATGACGCTGGCGTGTTTGATGATGTGACGCTTGACGATAGATCTCTCACACACATTCCACAAATGTCCGAGGCGCAGATCATCGAGCAATTCAACAACGCCAAGCGGAATAGCATGCCATCTATTGAATATCCCAAGACGCTCTTTTTGAAAGGGTTTTTCAGTGTGCAAACTACTTCTACTAAACCATTGCCAGTGATTCGCTACAACATTTTGAGTGCACTTAGCAAGCTTGGAGTAAAATTTCAAGAGGTAAAAGGTGGGTTCTTGTGTGTTCATTCCAATTTGAAGGCACCCAGAGACGTTTCCTCCAATGACAATGTCACACCCACAGCAAGTACCATTATCGACGAATATAGACTGGACTTGAACAGTGAAGAAAAACGTCTATATGGAGACGCCTTTGATCTGTCTTCTGGCTCACTCAAAAAGCCGAAAGACGAGTCTGAGCAGCTGAGGACACCAGATAACGAAAAGGCCTCTCTTCAGGTACCCCAGATTATTACTCCCCAGCAGCCTTCTTCCAAGCAGCTCAGCCGGAAAGGATCATTGCAAGGAACTGGGCCATCGCAGCTCAGCTCGCCAACTAATCAAGCCAAAGGCCATAGGTCATCAAACTCAATGAACCTCGGTCATCGGAGAAAATTCTCAATCGGCCAAACATTTTTGCAGAATTACCGAAAGAAGAATGGGTCACAAACATTGATGCCACCAAATACTCCCGCCGCTGCTAAAATAAACAAGCTTTTAGCGGCAAATGCTGACATTGATGATGGCGATATCGATGAAGAGACTCTTTCTCACATGAGAAAACTCTCGTATGACGACTCATCGATGGACTCTATCAACGGTGAAATTAACGGAGGTGGAAGTGATATGCTTGTATCATCCAGAATTGAGCAAAGGGCCAGACATCAGCGGTCCAACAGTGTATTCAGTGAGGACGAGGCACAAAAAAAGGCCATCAGCAAAACGCCTCTAAAGTTTGAGATCAATATCGTCAAAGTGCCTCTTGTTGGCTTGTACGGCGTGCAGTTCAAAAAGACCTTAGGTAATACCTGGAACTATAAAACTTTGGCCAGTCAGATTTTGGACGAATTGAACTTGTAATCAAGGGAGCAAGTGCTGGCTGGTGCATGTAATTCTGAATGAGTCCTACATTTTAAGACTTGCAAGTGTTTTGTACGAATATAGACCATCGATAGATTTTTTGCATCTGCGCAAGCACTTTCAATACATAATGAATTGAAGAGAATGCGATAATTGACTGAAACTGAGTGTTTAAGAGGCACACAGTGGCCGACAGCATTATTTGGCTCACGGCTTTAAGACGAACCTTTCCGATTCGGCCTATAAAATAGTGCATCGGTCTCAAGCGTCTCATGAATTTTCCATTTCCTAATCATGTGATAAGTTCAAATAATTACTGTCCCACAATTCATGTGTCCACAATCTTTCACTGCCGATATTTTTGCGATACAGCGTAAATGATAGCACAAAAACAACTCAGATGGTGACGTTGTTGTAAATTAATGGACTCACAATAGCTGAGTCAAAATGGAATTATTGATTAAGAGAGTGAGGAGTCGGCACCAACACAGTTTCTCGCTCTTGCTCACACGACACCACGAACGAAAAAAATATTCGATGTTCTTTCGAAATAAAAACCTAGACTTAGGATCTGTAAACCTAGACTTATATGATCACTTTATTTCTCTCTCAATTGGATAGAATAGACAACACAACACATTAGTATTGCTACCGCTCAAGGACTTTGAATTTTCGCACCACAAGGACCTTACAGTCAACTTAACACATTTTCATCAGGATTGAGAATTTGTTTTAACATCTCATAACTTATGAGTTTTTGAAGCGAATTATTTGGTGAGGCAAGATTGCAAGAATAATGAAAGTGTAGCTATATGCTTAAGTTGTACATTTGTAGCCATATCACTTTCAGATTCCTGAAGCTGCATTTGGAAAACAGCCGACATCAAAACTCAGCTTTCGTTGAGATTCGATGAGCAGCATATCAGAAATATCGGATTTTCTTCTCCGCTCTCATCCGACTAGATTTCCATTTGAATCATTAGTCGCAAAAACTTTTTTCTCGTCTCAACGTAAAGTGTAGTTGGTACCACCACCTTTTAAGCCTATCCAAGATGGACAAACCTGGTCAGCTCATGGATTCTGACGCCGCAAAAGAAAACACACTGATGCCTCCGCTGTATCATGAATCGGTTTTTGGACCTTACGCGGTTTCTGGCGGAAACTTACGCGACGAATATAATTCGGAAGAGATGCCTCCACCTTATCAGAGTTATGGTGAGGAGTGCCCAGAAATCCAAGTTGACTTATGGCACGATCACTTCTTGTTGAGTGACGCGTTTGCCATCGCTCTTTTTTGCACTTACTCCTTGGCAATGTTGATCTTTAGTGTCTTTTACACATCATCCAAATGCTAGTACTGGCTTCGAAATGGGGGGATTGGTAACTTAGTGGGGATAACAATTTCAGCCATGACAATCTCAGGGGGTTTGGTTTACTCTCAATTTGTTTCAAAATCGTTGCGTTAGTGTAAAAACTTTTTAGATAGTTTCGTTAAATCAAAAACTGCTGAGCTCAGAGGATTCTTTACGGGCCAAATTGACCCACTTGTAGCGTACGTAGGCGTTTAGTCCGATATGTCTTTGTTGAGTTGTCGAGTTGTTGAGTTGTGGTAATGACGAACTTCACCCGATAAACATCTAAAACTAGTCAACATCGTCTTGCGTGCTTGCAAGTATTACCTTTCTGGAAAAGATCTAGGAAATCAAACGGCAACGTCATTGAAGCACGAACTCAAGGAGCCCCATCATGGACTCATTCGCAATTGTGCCCTTGCATAGCCGATAAGTTTCATGATACCACGCTATCAAACACAATAAGACTCTCAAAACAAAGCTTTCATCATGCGAGCAGATTCTTGCTCCCGCGATGGGATCAAAATGCAACGTATCATCACAGAAGTGAGAACGCACAAATTTGTGATGATAAAGAAAAGGAAACATTAGTCAAATTGAGTCCGCTATGCATTTGACTTCAGCATAATATCGTCCGCTACCAATAGGAATCATGTAAAGAAAACGGCCAGCAGTTCCCAGTGGGGCCCACTCGAGCGAACAGCGAAATGCCTACAAAGACATTTGATGATCTTGTATGGAACCACTCTCTTCGACGCTTTCGACACCCTCACTTGTTGCAAGAACGGATGTTTGAGATTCAAGGGACGAATCGCTCGAAACAGCATCGGGGAGAAGTTGATCTGTCTTACCAGCGAGGTCACCAGATGGGGCTTTTTCGAATTCACTCGACGAAGCCGTGCTTTCATTCGCCTGCGTAACGGGAGAAGTCAAAGCAACAAAACTTCCCTCCAGAGGTGTAGGTGTGTCTTCCACTTTTTCTTTGCGAAGAATGAGTCTTTCGCCTCGAGAAAGACCCGCGGTGTAATCCATTCTTAACTTTTGCTCCTGCAAGTTTTGAGCTCTTTGCGAGCGTCTATTTGCAGCGTACTTCAAGTCCTCTAGCTCTTGTGCTTTTCTCTCCTGGTCTTCAAGATGCTTTTGTTTCTCTTTCGCTTCTATACGTGAAGACCGCTTTCTTGTTGCCAAGAGGCGAGCCATGTCGAACTCTTTTCTCCTGCCTGAGAGAATCCTTCTCTTTTTTGTTTCATAGGTAAAAACGTTTGATATGAAGAAATCGTCGTGAATGACATCCAAGATGGCTTTGTTGTTCTTGGCCTTTCTATTTTTCAATAAGCTTTTGATCAACAGATCTAGCTCATAAACATCTTTGAAAACGAGTTCATACTCGGTCGAAGACACGTCAAAAACCTCCTCCGGATAGTGAGATTCTGGAAACTGAGGAGCCAACTTTCGTTTCTTCGGGATGATCATTTTCGGCGCGGATATCGTACGCTTATATAAGGCGGTGTCGTCAAATAGCAAAATATAGTCCACTCCACGATTGGGGTCGCGCGTGGCGATTTTGGCCACAGAGACTGGCCTCAAGTTGTCGGGCGGGATTTTGGTCTTATCAATGTAATCACGAAAGTCCGGGTACAGCGAGACTTCTGTGATCATTGTAGCCAAGATGCTTAGTTTCTCGTCGACAAATAGATCGTTGAAGGACGGATATGTGCTCGCATCGGAAATTTGGGGCGAGCCATCAGCGCCTTCTTGCTCAGGGGGCCCCTTCAAGGGTGTTTCAGCCCCAAAATACACGCGGAACAAAGTCTCAAACATTGCGATAGACAGCACCTTTTTCCCATGCACTTTACTTATTAAACCAAGCTTCACTTTGTTGATGAGCAAAGCCATATCGTCCACAGGCGGCGGATTCACTAGCTCGAAAAGCTCGATCTCGAATAGATCAGTGTCAAAATGCTCACTTGCTAGTTTGATGTAGCCTCTACACTGAAAGAGCCAGTTTATGACATAGATGTAGTTTGGATCGTTCCTAAACAGCCGCCAGCGTGGGTCATCGGGATGGCTTTCCTGAAGAGACGTGACTAGCGCGTCGTTGGGAAGAACAACTGGACTGAGTTTCGCTAACGCGGCTATTTCGTCCGCAGTTCCGATGCGTAATGCTTCCGTGACATGGCCCGGGGGCACGCTAGGCGTGGCTGATTTTGTCGAAGGCATGTGCAATGTCTTAATGTAAAGGGCAAATAAAACTATAAGTGCCTGGAGTCGTTGGTGTTGAGTGCGGCGGGCTGCCGCGGCAGACCCAAGTAAAAAAACTTAGATCTGAATATCGCGCTCCTAGAGTCGCGTCTCTAGAAAGACGCGGGAGCAAGGCACATTTTATATTAATGGAAAAGCGGGGAAGAAGCATGATTTTTGTTTCTTTTTCTTCGAAATGTTGGGCAATCATCTGTCGGAAGAAGATTTTTTTTCCCGGGCTTTGAATTTGCGCTTTGGTGCCCGGGGGCTTCGGCTTGGACTGCCTCCATTGTGTGGCTTCATTATCTACGACCCACGATTACAGGGCGCGTGTTGGTTGCAAAAACAATAACACGAAGAATACATGCAAGTTGATACTACTCTCTTCCTGTAATTTTTTGTACCAATATGCTCACTCTTGTGAATCCCAGAATCTAAGAAAGGGGACTGGGTAAATTTGTTGGTCCCCTCATTTGAGATAAAAAGCAGGAAATATTGCCGTCTCTTCCTGAGAATTGACTTTGCTTGGGCGTCAAATCGTCAAATCGTGTTCTCTAGCTTTTGTCAGGGTCAGAATGTTTTTAAAAACTATTAAATGACCCAGATTGCAATATCTTGAGATTACGTTTTGTTTTCTCGATGGTTTTGGCTACTCGACACATTTCATACGCAGTGATATGAACACATTCGTGGACTACCCATTATAAGTCGAAAGCAATGCCTACCTGAAGCCAAATTGTCAAGAAATTTCACAACAAAGGTTGCTGTTGAAAGCGCAAACTCAGAAGAAAGATACTGGGATCAAGATGGCAGTAACCTTCCCCGCAAAGAACTTCGTGGTGGCTTAAAGCGTCTTTCCCAATACTACGAATGAAACGATTTCTGAAATAAATAATGCGTCGATTGAGATCTAACTAGATTTGCCGAGGAGCCGGCGCAACTCGTCATTCTTGCTTTTGATCTTGATGATTTCCCCGGTGATTTTGAGCAAGGCCGAATGCTTGGATAAATTGGGCAACCCATCCTTGTTGAGCTGCTTCCGTTTGGACTTCTTTTTGGACTTCCTGGTCGCACTGGCCGAGACCAATTCATTTTTATAGTCGTCCACATTAGTCACCAATCTCAAGCATCTGTCATACGCCTCCTTGCAGAGCAACCGGCGCTTCTGCTCCAGATGGGAATGGTTGAGTCTTTTCTGCGTCAAGCTGAGAAGTGGCTTTGAAGACTTTCTTCTTTTCTTCATGGAACTCTCGGAGGAGACCGAACTTTCACGGCTTCTTTTATTCTGCACCTGATCGATCGAAGTGTCTGGCGTCCCAAACTGTGGGTTCCCATTATCGCTAAACTCGAAAGCCTTCAAATTCTGGCTGGAAAAATTCTGAAAGGCGCCTGCTATGTCTTTTTTGACGGACTCAGTGAGACCAAACTGCTCCTGTTGTCCCATTGTTTGCATTTCGAACATGTGGGAGATCTTGGGCTGGTTCTGATGGTAAAATTCTAGCGGGTTCACCTCAGATGAAAACGCCAAATTATCCAAGAACTTGTCCAAGGCACTTGATTCTGTCGTCGAGAAGAACTGATCCGCATCGTCTCCTTCCTCATTGGTGGCTAAGAAGTGTTTGTCCAGTCTACCAAATTGTGCGTCGTGGCTAGCAAAAATGTCTCCATAACCCTCGATCGACTCGCCAGGAGGTGTGATCAAGGGCCCAGACGACACGTTTGGAAGCGAGACGTGACGGCCAGCATTACGCATCTCATCTTGCGATTGTAGCGGCGTCTGGTTGCTTAGTTGATTCGCGAGAGAACCCGGAAAAAAGTTCGCTTGGCTTTGAGATCTGTTATTCTCATGGCACTGCCTTAGACCCTGAACCCACTCTTTGCTGTAATTAGACAGGCCTGGGCCTTGCGGCATGAACATGGACTTATCGACGGAGATATGTTTTTGCCCCATTCTGGCATCGCCCGCATACGGCTGGCCGTGATATTGCTGGGCTCTCTGAAGGCGTTCGACCTCCAGCAATGCGTTTTTTTGCTGCATCTGGCTGTACATGTTATAGGCTTGTTCAAAGTCCATGTCCATCGTCACCATGTCGAGATTGAAGATGTCCTCATCGTCTGAATGCTGGGGTTGAGGTGTCGCTGAAGTAGCAGAAGTGATAACTGGCATTAAGTGAGCCTCGAGGCTGGTGTTTTCGAGGAGTTTTTGTTTGACCGGCGGATGACTAAAAACATTAAGGTTTATGCTGGTGGGTGCAATGCCCGCAATGCCCCGGGTTGTAGTCGCTGTGGAAGACATGATTAGAATGCGTCGAAGATCGAAACCGCCTTCAGTACTATTTCAGGAAGAATCCGGTATTTCTCTTTCCAAGTGTTCAAAGAATTTGAGAGGCTTCAAATGTCAAGAGCTAGAGAAAAGCCTTCGTGGAGTATAGAATCGGTCAGTGTGCACAGCAAGACCAAATTCGGACAATTGTTTGACCGCCTCGAAATTTCTCTAAGAAAAATCTGCGGGTAATCGCGAAAATTAAATACAGCGCCTCTGCAAGTGACTGGAAAATTGATAGGAGGAGCTTTACAATAGCAACTTGAAGTGAAAACGTGGCAGGGGGAAGCTCAACTAAAAACAGCCTGGCTTGGTGGCTGGATCTGGATTTCTTTTATATTCTCAGGTGTCCAGAAGTGATACACGTTCGAAAAAGAAAGCCTGATCGGGAAGTCTGGGGAAACGCGGCCAGCGGAGATAATGCCCGGTTCCAAGACTGTATGCAGGCAACTACGAGACATTCAGTTCAAGCTCGATCTGAAGACAATGGAAAAAAGTTAATGAGGTTTCTTCATAAGAGTTGGGGTTTAGCCGAGAGACGTTGCAAGACCTGCTATCTTTTCAAGGTTAGTCTGAGCCAAGCTAAATCAGTATTTTGGTGCACTTCACGATAAACGCTAAAGGCTCTTGCGGTCAAAAGGAAGAGTCTCATATCTTCGTTGCAACGCCTTGTACAGGACTCATGCACGCGTCGGGGTCACTCATGCAAAATGAGTTGTCGGGGTAATAACGTTTTCTGAGGCGCAGAATTAGGAAATTGTCTACTGCATGGCGAGGCAAGTGATCGCCAAGTCGTAAATTGGTTGCTTCGAAAGTTGCTTCGAAAATGTTTCCATGGTTGCTTATCCATGATCGAAGCAACGCCTCTTTTGAAAGCGAGAGGAGCGTCTCCCTCATCATTATTCTCGTTCGTGTTCCGATATCAGAAAAGTTTGAGTCGCTTCGAATTATTCAAGGCAGCTGACTTGACACAATTTGGAATATCACACATCGTATTTGCAGCGTTCAGTGACACATATCAACTGGGGCGAGCTACACCGTAATTCGTAGATGCACGTTTGCGAAGTTGCCTTGAAAGCCTTGCCAGCCAAAAATTTGAAACTGAATAGCTCATTACTTTCGAAGTTACGATTGAATCAATTTCAGATCAAAAACATCACATCAGAGTGGAATCATGTTACATTCTTCCACCTGAATATAGCTGAGGACTTCGAAGACCAAATCAAAATTTTCGTGACCCTCTACTCGAAATTTACTATAATTTTGTAAATCTTCAAGAGGCATGGATTTCTATATCATTTGCTTATGTGTTTTGATTAAATTTAAATAAGTGTGTAGGTTGTTTCACTGCGTATCAGCAGGCGGCTTCACGTATAATACTTTAATTTCTTGAATAATGACTCGCTTACCAAAAGGGAAGCAGTCATAAAATATTGCGGGGAAAGCGATACGGAAACACAATACCCAATCAAAGACAAGGATAAAAAGTCCGGGGTATTTACGGTAAGTCTAGGCCGGCCCCTTTTCTTATTGTATTGTGTGAACGTCACGTTTACGACTCAATGCATAAGCAATGCCTCGGAAATGCGGCTCACGAGCCAGCCCCACATTCATCGAGAAAAAAGTCAAGAAAAAAATCGGGGCAGAAAACAAGGAGACCCGTACACCACGAAACGTTCGCTAACACAGCCCCGCGATCCCCAGGCGTATGGTGGTCTTCTCTTGCCTCATAATTTCATTGGCAAGATTGATGCGTAGAAATCGCGTAGATTTTAGAACTTGTCTCTTATTTTGCTTTGAGAGTGGCTATTGTTCCACGAGATGCTATAGATAAATAATAGTTTGCAATTTTAAACGTGGGTAGGCTTTTTCTTTTGTGTTGCCACACACCCTGAAAGGAATGCGGCTAGTTACAGAGCAAAAGTGTCCTGCAGCGCCTATGCTTGAAGCGGAGCTAGTTTGGTCTTTTCTTAAAGCCCGCCCTTTGCCTCGAGGGTATGTATTAATCAGAACAGGAGTAATTGGCTGTAATTGTTCGAAGACGCACGATCCGGACATAGGTGTGCACACAAGCACATCACGGGGCCCGTAATATTAGTCGTCGACAAATGTGCTGTCTTGCTTTTCATAGTTTTTTACCTTTCCATTTTGTTCGTGGACTCAAACATACAGCAGAGTCATTTGGAAGCCCTTACATACTTTTTTGAACGTTCGAAGGTTTTGAAAATTGGACACGAACCTGGTGATGCAGTGAATTCAAGAAAAGCGCTTATCTCTTCTTTTTACCTACACCATCTGATTAGAGTACTAAAAAGCTGTAACATAAGTTTACAAACCTCCTAATCAGCTCCCAAAATTGTAGGCAGTGACCAACTTGGGCCATTACAGTGACCACGGCATTTTTTTTTGAAAAGCAGCCACTTTTGGCACGTCCTTGTTACGGAAAAGAGAAATATTTCATCATCCCGCTGGTTGAGGTTGAGTTTTGCACAAAAGCCGCTTTTTTAAAACAAACACATTGCATTCAGGAAACCCTATGCACAGCTATAAATTTCTGCTTCAAAGCTCGCGATTCGAGGTTCTTTGAGCTTTTTGTAGTTGGAAAAGTCAAGCTTCGGCCACCAGAACTTGTACGCCTCACACGAGTTTTGTCCCAATTTCTACACGTGATTTTATCAAGCGAGGAAGGCAGGTGATGCTACTGTCTTCTCATTTCTTAAATTTACTCTTAAAGATCGAAATCTGTCAAAACCTTCAGTCCTGCACACAAGAAGAAAGTCTCGATTGTATTGATTGGACTAGAGAAACCAGGCCTTCGAAAAGTGCAAGTTGGCCTGTGTGGCGTAATGGTTAGCGCATCTGACTTCTAATCAGAAGCTTCCGGGTT
>JAKUBE010000673.1:0-16980 GCA_030674755.1 Metschnikowia henanensis | reverse complement strand
CCTCAATTGACTCGATGGGGAAAAAGCCATTGTTGGGTGTTCCGAAATCCAAATGGAGAAGATCTGGGTGTGGCTTGAATCCCTCGGGTGCCCCATACAGGGAGTTGCTGGCAAAATGGGTAGTTGTGCGTGCTGCTGCTCTCTTGGAAATCAAGTGAGACATTTTTGGTGTAGTTTGATAATTGCGTTCGATGTTTGGGTCTGATATTTGGGTTTTGTAGAAGAATCGCGCTCGAATTTATACTTTCAAAATGAGGCCCAGGGGACGCACTGCGGTTGACTAATTATCGGAATATTAGATTAGATCCACAGTAAACAAGCGCGCGCGGAATTGGCGCGCCTTATCTTGGACCGAGCCGTTCACATGACGTGCATTTGAATGCGACGTCACATTTCTGAATAGTCTCGCGCGGCAAGATAAAGCCCCAAACCTTTGAAGTACCTTTTAACTACGTGGCTGGTCAAACCGTTCACGTCATTTCATCATCCTCATCGAGAAATTCGTTTGCCAAGTAACTCAATTCCGTGGACGCTCTGTACTCATCTATGGTAGACAAAACACTCTCTTTGCACTCGTTGAAAGTCTCCAAAACATAAGTCCTCTCATCTGGGTCTCGTGTTTCCGTGTACAAATTGATGTATGCTGCTCTATTAGCAAGCAAGTCGTACTGCTTGACTATCTTCGAGAAGAGTTGCGGGATGGAGGTATTGTTGGAAACTTGGAATCCGCTCAACCCTTGCCTCTTTGTAAATGTCAGCTTGCGCCCATTCACTACATGGATGGACGGGGACGTCCAGGGCACAAAGGGAACCCTTGACTGAGCCCGTATGAGACCCTTACGTATTTCTTGCTGATTGAGATCGTCTCCCACAATGTAATCCATCATCGAGATGTACTCCGGAGTCTTGCTCACATGGTTCATCTTGCACTTGTCGTTCAAAAGCTCGAGAATAATATCGCTCTCGTTTAGACTCACGTAGTTTTTGCGATGCGTGGCGCCAGGAATGTCCGAGTATGGTGCTATCGAAGAGGACAAGAACTTAAGTTCAGGTGTCGGCACTAGCGTTGAGATGATCGACTCGTAAGAGCTGTACATGTAGCTGGGAAACCTAAGTGGATTGGTCACGCCACAGGCCACATACGCAATGAGCTTGTTCTCCCTTTCAAAGGCAGATTTGTTGGCCTCAGGCTTGCTGGATTCGGGGGAAAGCAACAAAGACTCCAACGCGTTTAAAGAGTCGTTGTCGTAGACAAACGTCGCGTCGCTATGTTCTATAAGGCGCTTTAACGTGAGCACGGTATTGTACGGCTGCACCACCACATCCGAGGTTTTGTCATTTGAAGGGAAAATCAGAAATGTCGAAATCATCTTCTTGCGGCCGTACCGGTCGTTCAAGAGCTCGAGAAGAAAGCTTCCTACGCCCAGCCCTGTGCCGCCAGCCACGCTGTGGAAAAGCTGGAATGTGGATAGGTTGTCGCACTTATCCAATTCTCGATCGATGAGATCGGTAAGTTCCTCTTCGTGCTGCCTCGCGTACGAGTGGCCGTGTCGCCAGTTATTGGCTGCTCCTGTTCCACCTTCGCTCAAATGCACGTTTCGAGGATTGAACATCGGGCAGCTGGACATACACTTGCCGATGACAGAAGGCTCGGAATCAATGAGCACTGTCCGCGGAGTGTACTTGTTTTGTTCACTGTAAGTATAGAAAACGTCAGTATTATCGGTTCGCTCATGGAGGAGGGTTTCGTCGGAGGGATGTATTTCGCTGTCGCTCTGAAAATGGAGCTGGTGATTGGTGAACTTTTTAGGCGTGCCGTCAGAGTCGATTCCATGCTCAAGCGCCATTTGCTCCCAGTACTGAAGTCCGACCTGGTTGCCGCATTGGCCCAATTGAAAAGACACGATCTCACTGAGCGGTTAGTACTTTTGAATTACAGCTATAAGGCAATTCGGATCTAAAATACCGTTATTCAACATACCCAGGCATCGCGTTAGTGTAGTGATGTTATGACTTTGTGATGGCCGCGTACGCGTGAAGTGCTTGGCCGCAGTTTCGTGAGGCTTGCATAGTGGGGCGGAAAAACGCGCTCGCTGCGAAAAAAAAAAAAGAAAGATCTCACCAAAAAAGAAGGCACCAACGACATTAACAAGTATCAGTGAGATACAAGTAGTTGTCCCCTTCGTCTATGGATTCTCAAAAACTGGCATGAAATCTGGATTGGCCGCTTTCGCAAATCTTGTATCTGCTAACCGCTGCATGAAAACTTCAAAAATCTCGCATTCACCTCGTTCAACCCTCAAATCATACAATTTGGGCGTGTTTTCTACGATTAACAACTGCATCTTTCAACGCGAAGACATGCGCTTTGTCCCAAATCTCAAACTTCATCGCCATCCCATAAATGAGTCCTACGTCTATTCGAGTGTCATGATTATTGCATCAAAAAGTATACACTTGCGTCATTCACATGATCAGTCCTTTTTCCGAAATCTCGAGGGACCGCCTCACAATCCGGAACCTGGCCCGAGTCTATGTTCAATAGCTCGAAATTTGTTTTCTCCATTCAAAACTTAGTAGTCGTAGGATCTCCGCTTTCTTCTCTTCTTGCATGCCAGCATAGTGCCTGAGGGCACCGCGGTACCTGTAGCAGTGAAACTAGGAAGCGTCGTAGTTACAGTCGTTTGTGTTGTAAGGCCGGTGGGCGCTCCTGTTATGGTAGATCCGCCGCAGTTGTCGAAGGCAGCTGCCAACGCATTGAATATAACGGTTTTCAAGGTAGACACATTAAAAAATTCCTTGAACAAGGACGTCACCAACCCAGACTCCACTATTGCCGACAACAAATTGCCGAAGTTGATGAGGTTGTCTTCAAATAATTGCTTGAGCAACGAAACACCATACTCTAAAAACTGCGGGTCGACGATCAAAGCCCTGACCACCGACGAGGCCAAACCAGAATTGGCCAA
Organism: Metschnikowia henanensis; assembly: GCA_030674755.1. Lineage (NCBI taxonomy): Eukaryota > Fungi > Ascomycota > Pichiomycetes > Serinales > Metschnikowiaceae > Metschnikowia > Metschnikowia henanensis. The sequence goes on along the minus strand of JAKUBE010000673.1, from coordinate 14,011 downwards.
TGACTCCAACAAATTGTTGACAATTTCGTTCCCATCGAGTCTCTTCTCGACGTCGGTCTGTTCTAATTCTCTTGATTGAATGTCCATGGCATCCTCTTCATCAAATCTCTTCACAGACACGCTGTTTCCCGCAAGCTTGCTCTCGATTTTTTCCACCAAGCCGCTTATTTCCTGCAATGCCAACTTGAAAATATCTTGGTAGAGTGAGCAATCATTGATCAAGTCCTTGATAACCCTTGTTGCTAAGCCGGAGTCATTGAGTGCATTGAACAACGTCAGCAAGGATATCAAGCCACTTTTGATGATTGCCTCAACAGCCTGTGTCACTATAGGCTGCAACGTCGCATTGTCAATCAAGCCTTTGATGATTTGGGGCGCTAGATTGGTAGAGTTGATTGCTGCCAATATTTGAGTGACGATGGCATATTCTCTTGCTTGGAGCTCCACCGGGTCAGTGATCAATCCTCTCTTTGCTGTGTGAATGTTCATTCTCGCAATAAGATCGTTGATTTCCTCAGTCTGTCTTTTCGAGAGGACAGAGGTTGTCGTTGGACCTACAGTTGCTGGTGCAGCGTGGACATTTGCGAGCAACGCCAATGCAAGAGTGGCTGATACTGTTGAGACTTTCATTTTAGTTAGCGAGTGCTGGGAAGACTAATAAGGAGATTGAGATAGGGGCAAAACGATAACATTTTGGATACTGAAAGTAATATATATAGCGTCAGCGAGGAATCGAATTAGCCGGATGTGGTATTACTGCATTTGGTCATTTGGAGTTTGTGCTGTTGAACTTCTCGTTGTGGAAATTCGTAAGTTGTTTTTAAGTAAGCTACATCGGTCGTGCTTACACTTCTAGCTTTCCTTGGGCTATTCCCTTAACTGGTTATTAGCTCGTCTGTGCATGTTGCAACTTCTTTCCGCATTGGGTAAAACTCTTGCATGATGTTGCGTGAGGCCTGCACAAGAGTAAAGCCTATTGTTTAGTTGTGAACTTTTTCAAAAAGGAACAATTTCAAATACCCTTACTGGATCCAGAATGATTTTTTTTTTGGCGCTTTTGGGTGTATATCTCTAGTGTTATTTTAGGCGCACACGACTCTTTTGAACTTTAGTCTCACTATGAAAGTGAGATAGAAACTACTAGATCATCTTGAATTGCACCTTAATTAGCCATGTTTTAACAAAAATTGCCAATCGAAAAGTGGGCTTGGTGGTAGATTTTCAAAATGTAGATATCAATAAGAATTCACTTGACCTTATTTCAGGCCAGAACACTTTAGTTCTCTCAACAAAACCCCCCTGGTCAGACAATAAGGTCAGGGAAGGGGCGTTCTATTGTTCTCAAACGTCGAAACACCTGGCCAGTCCTCTTCATATACGAGACTAGAGTTTGGCTACTGTGCGGCTCATAAATGGGCCTGATCAGTAAATTCGTACTCTTTTCTTAAGTAGAAAAAGCAGTGGATGAAACTGTCATTGATGCCTGATAGTTGTAAAAAATCACTTTGTCTCTGCCTAGGAATTTAGTGTGGCTCGTGACCTCAAAGAAAAAAAAAAGCCTCGTGCAAATGAGACCTACCATACGAGCGATTGTCGAGCCAATACCCATACAGCATTAACAGATTATGCAACCAAGCACCTGAGCCGAAAAATGACAGCAAACGAAAGGAGTAAATCGCAAAAATACAAATACATCAATTAATAGTGACTTCCACAATAATTTTATCACGAGAATCAGACCCAGACTAATCTGGAGCTGGTTTGTGTGGGTCATACACGTCTCTTTGAACAGCTCTGGCGTGATCTGAGTTATGACTGAGAAGCACGTACATCTCAGTTAGTGCTCGTTTGGCCGCGTGTATTTTTTTTGTATACGCCGCGCATCGTTTAGAAGTCTAAAAAATAACCAGATTAAAATTTCACCGATCCCACCAACTTTGGCTCGACGTATGTAATCACGAACCATCTTTTACCGGTACGAAGAAGTGTCGTCTTCTTCAGTTTCTATATTTATTCACCACACCACAAGCGTCGCTTTGTGATGACAACGTGCCGTACATTCAAAGCTAGCTCACTAACCTCCAGAATGCTCACCAAAATCACAAATGGAGCGGCGTCGTTGGCACGGCTAGCGGCGTTTAAACCCATTCATTTCTCCATTATCACGTGCTTGTTGGCCTCGATCGCCTACTTGACAGTTGTGGAGGAATATCTTCCGGATGCGGTGGAGACACAGCACCAAGTGTTTTTCTACCATCCTCCTGGCGCCTCCAATTATAACAAGTGGACGAAAGTCACCGACATCTCGGCGTACGCGGACGCTGATCAATTTTCGATAGTGCCCTTGGACTTTAGGCGCACGCACGCGTCGTCGTCAATCCCCGAGATCGAAAACGCAGTTGTGGGTGTCCATGACGAGCGGCTTTTGATCGTGCCTTCCGAGTCTTTGGAGGCGTCATTACTGGACTTGACCAGAATCAAGCACGAGGGCGTCACGTGGAAGTCCAGAAGCAACTACAAGTTGCGTCGCCTCTATGACTACGCCAAGCACGTTGTTACCAAATTGTATTCGTTGATGCAAAGCGCAGAGGCGTTCGACATTGCGTTGATCACCCTTGCGTATTTCGCCATGATATATACCGTGGTCAGTGTCTTTGTCGAGTTGAACCAAACGGGGTCCAACTTGAGCCTCGCCTCTTCCATCATTGTATCATCTGCGTTTGCTTTATTGTTTGCCTTGGCGGCTGCCACCAAGCTTTTTAGCTCCAAGGCTTCCTTATTGTCAATGATCGAAGGAATTCCATTTTTGACCGCCACCATTGGCTTCAAACACAAAGTTTCCATCACAAAGATGGTGATGGGCGCGTCCTCACTGCACCTCGACGTCAAGTCGATCATTTCCAACGCGGTCGCAAGCCACACACTCAGCATGTTGCGCGACTACGTTGTGATCATTGGGGTCTTGTTTTCAGCAGCGCTCTTTGCCAGCGAGATGGAGAGCTTGAGAAACTTCTGCCTCTTGAGCTGCCTCATTTTGGCATTTGACCTTTTGCTTGTGTATACTTTCTACTCCGCGGTCTTGGCCTTGACAGTCGAGATCAATAGGGCACGGAGAACCAACGAGTTGCAATCGGCTTTAGAAGAGGAGGGCGTTTCCTCGTTGGTTGCAGCAACAATTGCGAACCAGAAATCCGAAAATGATTACCCCCAAGACGAGAAGAACAGGGGCACAGCGTTTTCATTCAAGATTGCCGTGCTTGGGCTCTTTTTTGCATTCCACAGCTTTTGGTGGGGCAGCTCTTGGTTGTATGGCTCGGCTAGATTGAACCAGGACTTGTTGATCCAACCGCAGGACTTGTCTAGAGCTGCCTCCAAGCATATTACTATCGGCGTAAAAGGAACATTAGTCACTCTTCTCAGCCCTAAGGTGTTTGTTCCGTTGGGTGCGTGGGTGGTCGTTGAAGACTTCGTTGTTGCGGTCGTGGAGATGGTCTCGAAGGCTATTCGAGACTCTTTGATCTCTAAGGTGTTGCTTTTCGGCTTTGCTTTGTCCATCTCGGCCAACGCATACCTCTTGAACGCTACACGGTACCAACGTACTGCGACCAGAAAATTGATTGAGAAACAGATTTCAACTCCAAAAGCCAGTGTTTCGCGAAAGGCCAGTGTGGATACCAAGTCTCTCATTGATGAATCCGATGACTCGACATCTACCGAGGAGACTATCAGCTTTACAGCATCCAACAAGGTGCTTCCTCTCGAGCAATGCGTCAAGAAAATGCAAGACGGTGAGCTCAAAAAACTAGGCGACGCCGAAGTCTCGTCATTGGTTGTTGCAGGCAAGTTGCCCTTGTACGCTTTGGAAAAACAGTTGGGCAATAACACCAGAGCTGTTGCAGTGCGTCGTAAAGCAATTGCGAAGTTGGCCAATGCTCCCGTTATCGATTCGAACAGCATGCCTTACGCACATTATGATTACGATCGCGTCTTTGGTGCATGTTGCGAGAACGTGATTGGATTCATGCCCTTGCCTGTTGGCGTTGCTGGTCCATTAATCATTGACGGCAAGCCTTACCACATACCGATGGCCACCACGGAGGGATGTTTGGTTGCATCCGCTATGCGTGGCTGTAAAGCAATCAACGCAGGAGGTGGGGTCGACACTATCATTACCCAGGATGGTATGACACGAGGCCCATGTGTCTCGTTTCCCACGTTGGCTAGAGCTGGTGCCTGCAAGCTTTGGTTGGATTCGGAAGAGGGCCAGAAGACCATAAAGAAAGCGTTCAATTCTACATCCAGATTTGCACGCTTGCAGCACATCAAGACTGCAATCGCCGGGACTCTTTTGTTCATTCGTTTCAAAACAACCACAGGCGATGCCATGGGAATGAACATGATTTCGAAGGGTGTGGAGCATTCTTTAAAATTCATGGTGGAGAGCTGTGGATGGGAGGACATGATTACCGTGGCAGTGTCGGGTAACTATTGTACGGACAAAAAGCCAGCCGCAATTAATTGGATCGAAGGAAGAGGAAAATCTGTCGTTGCCGAGGCTACAATCCCAAGAGATGTTGTTGCGAAAGTTTTGAAGTCCGATGTGGATGCGTTGGTCGAGTTGAACATCAGCAAGAACTTGATTGGTTCAGCAATGGCTGGATCTGTGGGTGGATTCAATGCACATGCCGCAAACTTGGTCACTGCTGTTTATTTGGCGTGTGGCCAGGATCCTGCTCAGAACGTTGAGTCATCGAACTGTATGACGCTCATGAATAGAACTGCCAGCGGCGACTTGCAAATCTCTGTCTCGATGCCTTCAATTGAAGTCGGTACCATCGGAGGTGGTACTATACTAGAGCCACAGGGGGCCATGTTGGAGCTCTTAGGCGTTCGTGGACCACATCCGACCCACCCTGGTGAGAACTCTCGTCGTCTTGCTTGCATTGTTGCTTCGGCGGTTTTAGCAGGAGAGCTTTCCTTGTGCTCTGCGTTAGCAGCTGGCCACTTGGTTCAATCGCACATGCAGCACAATCGGAAGGGAGGCAACCCAACACCTGCACCTGCAATCGAGCAAGCAAAGAACGTGAACCGTCTTTCTGAGGGTGCTGTTAATTGCATTAAGTCGTGATTCTGGTTTATTCAATATCTGGCTCGCGAGGCTCTCATCATCAACTTTCGCACGCATGCTATACATGTATGTGTGTTTGGATCTGCATCAAACATGTGCCCTGTGCGTAAATTTGCTGAGAGGCTTCCCACATGATATTGAGAGCTTGGCAAAAGCATAAAGATTGGAGCCATGCTTGCGCGAACGTGAATGTCACATGAGTCTTCTGTCCCTGCCCGATAAGGACTGCCCTGATCGCGACTCAAGCTACTAGCTGATATGCCCGTTTCAAAACAATTGCTAGCTCAAAAATGCGATCCAACCAATCATGATCCGATAAAAAAGTATATAATTATAAGTAATGCATCAATTCTCGAAAGAATTCAAATTTATTGGGAGAGCATCGAGCATGTGGGTATTGGGGTAAAGGTTGGCAGATTGAAATTCCTGGGCTTCTCGGCACACAGAATTTTAATATCGGGTAGGCCACCTCAATATATGAGTCCTCGCGATAAATTGCGCGATTCACAAGTTATAAGCGCGTGGTCTGGCAAACTTCGTTAAGTTCTCAGCTTTCAAACCTTGAATCTTTTAAGTTACTAACCAACCTAGCAAATATGGTACGATCAGAAAAATCTGGGGGAAAGAAGATATGGGAGGTTGGTTTCAAAGTCACGACTATCAGGAACGTCAAAGTGACCAGCAGCATCGGGCGCGTGAGATATCACTGAGCAAAATCGTCAGTTTCTTTTCAACTCGTGAATTTCGAATTTTCAGATTAGTAGCAGAGCTAATCCATACGCAAAGTTTTGGAAAAATTTCATAGCGAGACAGTCTCAGAGTTGCCCATCACAAATCATGCTAATTGTCATAGCTAATACATATCGGAATTTGCACCCGGCTGAAAGTCGCACGCGAATTTCGAAACGCTTTCGTACCGCTCACATGATAGTGCGTCATAGGCCCTAGCTCTTGGCCGAAAATCCACACTAGCAAATATTGCATTACCCTCAGAAACCACTCTGAACGCAAATGACGCAATCCGGCCCTTCCCAGAACGTGGGAGACACGATCCCAAATAACACGGCCCATGCCGTGTCAGTCACTTTGCCCACGTGGAAAGCCACTGTGGGTTACGAGGAAGGTGAGTCATGGGTGGTGGAGAAAATGCGATCCGGATACCCGAGGTTCTTCATCCACAGCATCATCCAAGACTTGGCCAAACGCATAGAATCCAAGTATGCGAGAACCGGGGAACGATGCATGCTCTTTCCGTCAGCAGCGGCCGCGAAGCGATGTCGTGAATTTATCAAAAGCACATCCGATAAGCCCGGGTTGGTGAGGCGCGTTCTCCAGTTGACTACACCTTCGCCCAAAACGGAGTTTGAAAAGTCGTCGGTGCTCGAGTGCACTGTAGTCTGTGTGATCATGCCCGAGGCGGACTTCCCGCTCGCTAAGCAATACTGGCAGCATGCGGGCGAGGGAGTTTCTTCGAGAATGGCCGAATACGTCTTGAAAGAGTTGTTCGAGAAAGACGAAAAGACCCAGGGCCGCGCAAGAAGCAGAAGCAAACAGGAGCTCCAGGCGCAGAGTATCCAGCAGAAGTCGCCCTCGATCTCGGCCTCCATGCGCTCGGACTCCTTGTCGCAAAACGAAAACGTCGACCGCGATTTTAACACGTTCATTGAGCAAAAGTATGGCCGTGTCTTGGACCTCAAATTCGCCACACAAGCAAAGGTTGCATTGCGCAGACGTATTGCTGGAAAAGCAGACCAAGCACACATGGCCCAACCCACCGAATCAGGCGTGGGTAAGAAACGAGGCACAAACATTAACGAGGAAGACGTCTATTTGTATCCTACAGGAATGGCGTCTATCTTTCATGCCCACCAGGCAATCCTTGGCATTTCGAAGGTGCCTAAAAAATCGGTGTGCTTTGGGTTTCCGTATGTTGACACCTTAAGTATCTTGAGAAAGTTCGGGCCCGGGTGCCACTTTTATGGATTTGGGGACGACGAGTCGCTCGACGCCATGGAGAAAGGCTTGGAATCTGGGGATGTTGACATCGCCGGCTTTTTCTGCGAATGCCCCTCAAATCCGTTGTTGAAAACCCCAAACTTGAAGAGAGTCCGTGCCCTTGCCGACAAGTACAAGTTTGTGGTGGTCATCGACGAGACGGTGGGAAACTTTTTGAATGTGTCTGTTTTGTCATACGCCGATATGATTGTCTCGTCTTTGACAAAGATCTTTTCCGGTGACTCCAACGTGATGGGAGGGTCCTTGATATTGAACAAAGCCTCGCCTGTGTACACTGACTTAAGAAATCATTTCGACCATCATTATGAGGACATTTTTTGGGCAGAAGACGCTCTTTACTTGGAAAGAAACTCCAGAGACTTCGAGGACAGGTCTGAGAAAGTGAACGAGACGTCCTTGGCTGTGGTCGAGTTGTTGAAGTCGAGCCCGCTTGTGGCCCAGATTTTTTACCCTTCCATTTCCGACAGCAGGAAGTATTACGATGAAATAAGAACCCCTGCAGGTGGATACGGTGGGTTGATATCGTTTGTGTTGCACGAGCCTAAGCGTGCTCCCGCTTGTTTCGATGCAATGAACTTACACAAGGGCCCTTCGTTGGGGACAAACTTCTCTTTGGCATGTCCATATGCGATTCTAGCACATTACCAGGAATTGGACGAGGTGGAGAAGTGGGGAGTGGACAGAAACTTGATCCGGATCAGTATCGGGTTGGAGGACAAGGACGAGTTGCTCGCCACTTTGCAAAAGAGTTTAAATATCGCTGCGGCCGTACCATAGAGCCTTCACAGAGCGTTCGTAAAGCGTTCTATAAAACTTTCCTCAAACTTTTCTTAAACGTTCCCTCAAGCAATGGTTCAGTGAACCTTGTTTGAGGCCTACACAAACGCAACAAATTTACCTTTTTTTCACTTCGATTCAAAATACCCAGTAATACTAGTAGTGCGGATATTTCCGGTGCTCGCATGGCGTAGGAGGCTCGCCAGTGAGCGGATCGTGAATCACATGACCCACTTGCCAATACTTTGCGTTTTTAGCAAAATACTCCTGCCAGCTTTTTGTATCGGCATCCGCCTCCTCGGGGTCTAGACCTCGAAGATCGTACGTAAACTCGTCTTCTTTCTGGAAACAGCCAGTTACAAATGCTCGAGCCGCATCCTTTCCACTAAAAAACGCGTATGGCCCCTTTGGGCCATATATTTGGCGAGAGGCAGTCACGTCATACACGCTTCCGTTTATGGCAATATAAATGGGAAGACATATGTCGGTGCCATTATAAAGATTGAGCTCCTGAAGAGAGAGGGTGAGGAGGCGATCGAAAATGCGATGCTTATAGTACCTTTTATCGATCCATTTTCCAGAGTATCCCCATGTAGAAGACGATGTGAACCACCATGAAGCCAAGGCATTTAGGAGGAAAATGCCCGAAAGCAAACGTAGAACATCGAGAATACCTAAACGGGTTTGAGAATCTGGCTCTGTCATTATACAAATATTTGAATTGGGCCGGAAGGTTCGAGGTCGAATAAATTTGTTTAAGGCGCGCACAGCTAGAACGCTTGTGGAACCAGTTTGGCTTTTTGGCAATACATGCGGCCTCCAGTTTTGGACAACCTGATTTCCCAAATGACCGGTTCTGTAGATTTTTTTTGTCGAATTTTGATCATATTTTATTCTGCGCAATTATTTCTTTTCTAAATGTGATAGGTACCAGTGCCCCGAGGCGTGATTGAATGACGATCAAGTCATCGATAAACTAAATTAAGTATTATACAAATAGGAATTAGGTAGGCGAAAGTGCACGGACCCTGCCGGGCTAGCTAAATATATTATAGAGCACGTTTTCTGGCGCGTTCGGGGCGTCTTGCGCAAACAAGTACTTGTCGGCGTCCGTAGTCAATAAATTAGACCAGAACTCGTCATCAAACTCGTTGACGTCTTTGTTCAGGTCTTTGAAGTCACTGGGAGGGAGGCCGGGCGCTGCAAAACCGTTATTGTGGTTTATGGGCCGTACTGGGGGCTGCTCTATCGGCACCTGGCTCGCTGAAAACAAGTCGCTGTTCGTGGAAATTGCAGAGATGGAGGACGGCGTTCCTTCGAAGTGCTTTTCTTCTTGACTGAACTTGCTTGATGGCACAGGTGGAAGTGCCAGACTCGCATACTTGGCGGGATATGCGTTCGAGTTTCTGAAGGCTTCGTCCACTTCCACACAACCCATCTTTATCGGTGAGCCCATTGCACCCAGCGCCTCTATCTTGTCGCTCACCGCAGGAGTACTTCCATTTGACCTGCTGTGTTCCGTTGCCGCATAGGACAATAAATCGAGATGCGCCCCGGGCGGGTTCTGTCCCATCTGAGTCCCCCCAGCGGTGTTGAGTATGGAATACGCCAATTTGTTCATGCTCTTATACTCTGGATTCATCACATGCGCAGAGACCGCGTCGGGCGTCCCGCGGGTCAAAAGCTCGTTGACCTGGGTGACGTAGGTCTGCACGAAGAGCCGAAGCACAAGCTTCATTTTCTTCATGAGGAAGTTCGTGGGATAGGCGCTGGAAATCGCGTTGATCCGCGTGTGCAAGGTCAGAACGGCGACGATCGCGTAGCGGGGAACCAAGTCCTTTTCGATGTTGGACGGCAACGAGAGGATGAAATACCGTAGTCTCATGAGGATGCCCGCAGTATATATGTACCGCGAGAAGTGAAAAATGGGAAGCCCGGCGATTTGCTCGTCGGTCAACTGGTTGAACTCGTCCATTGCCTTGAGGCACGAGGAGGTGCATTGGGAGATGGTGTTCAAGGTTCTCGTGCTGAGCTCCTCGCTGCAATTCAACCCCACGGACAGCACCTGCAAGTCTTCAGACAGCGGCTGGTAGAGATACGCCACGATGGAGTGGTAGTAAGCCAACAACACGTGGTTATCTTTGTCCAAAGTACTGCCTATCACGTGCAACCGTGTGTTAAGGTCAGTCATCGTATAGGCCGAGACCTTAGGGTTGGCGACTGGACCTTCCGAGGAGTGGACTATGTGATGCACTTTTTCCAACTCGCGGGTCAAGCGCAGGAAGAGCGCCACGTTCTTGTAGTGCGGAAGCGTATCGTTCTCTAAAATCGTGCAGCACTCCTCCACATACGCTGTCCAATTCACAAAGATGGCTCTTCGGAGAATGAGACAGAAGCCCACGGTGCTGCAGTACAAGGTCAAGATCAACACACGGTACTCGATGTCGTCGAACTGGGCCTGGGTCTTTCGGATGGTCTTGGTTTCGCCGGAGTACGTGAACGACTGGCGCGAGATTAACCCCAAGTCAAAGAGCAACGTGACGGCCATCTGGTTCCAAATGTGGAATCTGCGGGCCTTAAAGAACTCCGGCGTGTTGTACCACACGGATAAGAGAATGAGGCACTTGACCAACTCCACGGACTTCAGGCCGTTGACCAAGATCTCGCGCGTCACAGAGGCCGTGGCGTGCTTTTCAAGAGCTAGGCACTGCAGGTATTCGGAATCGTCTTTGCGCACGACCGAGGCCACGGCGATGACCACGTTGAACAAGTATGGCTGAGTGTTCATCATTTCCTCCGCAGTCAACGTTTCGGGAACATTTACATAAGGGTGCGAGGCGTACAACACCGTGCGATACATCTCAAGCCGGAGCCTGGCCGCGGGCAAGTCAATAAGCCCAAGCGACACGGCGTCCACAGGAGAATCGTGCCGGAATGTGTTTTCGCGCATCGTGGAGAATTCTTTGATTTCGTCCGAGATGTTCTTGAGGCCGAGATCGCTGCCGGTGAGAAGCCCGAGCTCCTTCTCGAGATCGCTCTTGGTCATGAACGGCGGCGAGGCCGAGTCCAGCGCCAGGCCTAGGCCACTATCGTTATTGTTGCCGTTTCCAGAATTGCCCGGAATGCCAAAACGTGCCGATTCCGAGGCCGGCCTCAGACGCAAATATTTCACTTCAGACTGGAGCGCCATGATCTCCTTCCGGAGCTCGGCAACCGAATCCTTGTCCGCCTTGCCAACAGTCTTTTTCCTTCTCTTTCTCGGCTCCACCGACTCAAACTCACACACTCTTTTGGCGTTGACGCATCGAACACACGAAGACATGGGGTCGTTCGCATCTACCGGAATGCATCTGACTTTTAGCGCATGGCAGTGTTTGCACGCCCTGGACCGGCGGGACCGGCCGGCTTTGCCATCGCAACCTTGCTCGCCATTGGTTTTATAATCCAGCCCCACGTCCTCGGGCGAAGAAGTAGACATGTTATTTTTTGGGGCTTAGTAGGGTGCGGTTGTTAGATAGGCTAGGTGATGCCGTGAGGTAGATGGGCTAACTTTTGAATGCGATAAATTGGCCGCGTTTGCGTGTCCACAGTTGACTCTATGCGACTCTGCCGAGACAAAGACTGTTTTTTGTGAAAGAGGTTCTCGTGGTTGGGATCCGTTATGTCTTTTTCCGTTTTTTTGTTTTTCCCTAATTCGGTTCGGCATGGTGCCGGTGAGATGCGACACTAGCCGTGTGATGTGGAGAATACCGGCCGCCGCAGTGGAGGCACCGGCCGGATGGTATTTCCTCAATAAAAAAAAGTCACAAATATTTCGAAAAGAGTATTTTTATCTCTGACGGTTTTTCCTTCTTGAGACCTGTCGGTGGTTCTTTCGGGCTTTACATCCAAAATTACCCTTACTTTATAATGCTAGCCGAGAATGCTCACCCAGACGGCCGATGCAGTAGTGGTTGTTCAGCGGACAGCAAGTCAGCCGCAACGGCGATGCAGATCGGAAATTAGACTGAGATCTCTTTTTAAACACCTCGCTGGGAAGTCGAAATGACACAGAGCACGGTGAAAAAATTACGTGCTTTATTCTTGAGCCCGGAAATTTTCTGCCATAAATCGGCCGTCGTTGGTCTCGACTTAGACTTTGCCCCAATTCTTGGGGATTCGTTTTTCGTAACTGCAATTTGCGCGTGCCCCATATTTTGATACTCTCTCCTAGGGTCACGAACGCATGCCTGAAAATCTGGCCAAGAAACTCTACTATTTTATACAATTTTTTTAAATAGTCGTTCAATACAACGGGAAAGCTATATTTTATTCTTGAATACAGTTCAGACACCCCCGCTTCCTATGAACACCCGTCAAAATTTCACAGCATGCATCTGCCTCGTGATTACATGTCATCACATACTTCCCACATACTTCTGTATTCCAGCTTAATAAGACGCAGATATAGATGATTATGATGCACTTTTTGCTTCCGACTGCTTTTTCAAAATGTTTATGCTCTGTAAAGGTCAGACCATGCCTAGCATTTGATCGCAGCCCGTTAACACGTAATTCTACTCGCGTTAGGATCGCGCGACTCCTCTCCACCATCAAAGAACACGCAGAATAACACCACCTCTACTTGCCTGACTCCAGCGGTACAAGTCGCATCGATGAATCCATTTTTGCACAAAAAAGGCGATTTCAACTTGTACAGCCGGTCCTCAAAGAGCTCATCCCTTCCTTTGTACAAAGACAAACCGTCGGCGCTGAACTCTGCATTTACACCTTCAAACCGCAGGAAATCAAAGAAAGTCATGCTTGTGCGTGCGGCCCTCTCGTCAATTGCCCTCTACATTGTGTATTACTTTGTGCTTGGGTCTGTGCACCTTCCTTCTTTCAACCGCCTGCCAGCAACGTCGTGGGTCCAGGCGAAACAAGAAGTGAAGGACGTGTTTCTTGAATCATGGCGTTCCTACGAGGAGAACGCGTGGGGAAAAGACGTGTTCAGCCCCATAAGTGGCAAGGGCGAAAACATGGGTCCAAAGCCTTTAGGCTGGTTCATTGTCGACTCCTTGGACACGTTGTGGATCATGGACTGCAAACCGGAGTTTGCAAGGGCCAAAGACTGGGTGAAGAAGGAGCTCAACTATAAGTTTGACTACAGCGTGAATGTGTTCGAGACCACGATCCGGATGTTGGGCGGGCTATTATCTGCTTTCCATTTCTCCGATGACGATATTTTCTTAGAACGGGCTGCGGACCTTGCCACGTCATTGAGTGGTGGTTTTGACAGCAACACCGGGATCCCGTTTTCGTCGGTAAACTTATTGACGGGAAAGGGAATCAGGAACCACGCCGACGGCGGCGCGTCTTCCACCGCAGAGGTCTCGACTTTGCAGTTGGAGTTTCGCTATTTGGCTAAATTGACGGGCGAGGACTTGTACTGGAAATTGGCTGAAAAAGTCATGGAGGCATTGGACGCAAACAAACCCAGAGATGGCCTCGTGCCAATATACGTCCATCCAGACACGGGCAAGTATACCGGGAGGTTGATTCGCTTGGGATCGAGGGGCGATTCGTACTACGAGTATCTCTTGAAACAATTCTTGCAAACCAAGAATGAGGAACCCATCTACTGGCAAATGTACAGGGAGTCCGTGGAGGGAGTCAAGAAGCACCTCGTGTCGAAGTCGGAGCCAAACGGGCTCACTTTCATTGGCGAGCTTGAAAATGGCGTCGACGGGCCGTTATCGCCTAAAATGGACCACCTCGTTTGCTTTTACGGAGGGCTTCTTGCGCTCGGCGCCACGAATGGGTTAACTTTGGAGCAAGCGAAAAAGCTGCCCTTTTGGGACGCGGATAAGGAGTCGGATTTCAAGCTAGGCGAGGAGTTGACCCACACCTGTTACAAAATGTACTCTGAGGTCGAGACTGGCTTGTCTCCTGAAATTGTTGTTTTCAACACGGGTAAGGAAAGTACCAAGGATTTCCACATAAAACCTTTGGACAGGCATAATCTCCAGAGACCGGAGACCGTCGAGTCTTTCTACTACTTGTACAAGCTTACAGGTGACGAGAAGTATAGGAAGTGGGGTTACGAAGTGT